>VUQG01002606.1:0-11576 GCA_015106755.1 Etia nguti
TCTTAATATTTATCTATCATAACTCTGTTTCTACACTCATTTTATATGAGTGCTTGTTGTTTTTTGTATATTTGCTGCTATGACAACTCAGTTTCCCTCTGGGATTATTACAGTTTCTCTGATTCTGATTCTCAAAAGATATTCACATTTTGATCAGTTTTACATTTGTGAGTTAAACTGTAAAAGGGTATTATTCTTAAGGTTGCTTCTTTAATAATTTATTTAAACAGACCTTAAATTGTATAACTGCACAAACAAAATAACATTTCCTTGCATTGATTATTGTGTTTTCTTTGTTTAATTTCCATTGATTTGCATTTCGTTCATTATGACGTACTAAATCATTAAAGCTCATACACAATTCAATAAGAGTCATTTGGGTACTGTGGAAAAAAAACACACATTAACATACTAATAGACATTACATTGGACACCACTGAACATAATATGTTGTTGTTGCAACATTTGTAAATGTGTCCATACAGTACATTCAGTATACTGAACATAATGAATACAAGGTTAATGGAGTATCTCCTCAGAGAACCTTTTTCTATTCAAGCTGCCCTTAGTCTGCTAAGGTGTTACTAAAACAACAAGTACATCATGTAACACGTGTCTGCACTCAGAAGGATTACTGTGGCACAACCTGGTTGCTGCTGCTGTTCTTTATAGAAAACTAACATGGCCGCCTGAGCCGAGCTCCCACACATGTGAACAAAACACTCGACAAAGGGCATCACCTCAGAATGTACATCAGCAAATCATGCTATGATTTTCAAAGCAGTGGGGATTCGTGTAAGTAAGTAATGATGGAGTCAGACACAGTTCTCACATCTTTAAAAATATATGCAAATTACCACTTAGGTTTTTCTATAGGAACAACTAATTTTCTACATCCACCCACTGTTTTGCTTGTAGGTGGATAACAAATCATTATGACACAAAGACAGTTTTCACCTTGTGTGTTTGATTCAAAGTTATTCCTTGATCCAGCACATAGACACCTCAGTTGAACAAAGTTATAGCAAGACTGAGTTCTCACTCGGATGTGCTCCAGTTACAGAGGAAGTTTGTTTCTGGATTTAGTTTTGATGAACAATTACCAAGAAAAAAAAGTAGAGGGGGCATTGTCATAGCAGAATAATGGTTTCATTTGGTAGGGCTGGGCATGCCGGGGGCCACCAGTTACTCTGTACTATTTTTTTTTCCTGAGTCAGATTGCAGAGTGTATTATAGCCAGATACAGGGCAGATATAGGGAGCTGAGTGAGCAATGGCTAAAGTGTCAATTGCATTGCTGCCAGGCTCAGTTGGAAGAAATAAACAACAAACAGACCATACCTAACTTGAGCAACACCTTTTACAGACTCTTAAAAGCCAGCAGCAATTTTCTCAAGGGATTTTTTTTTTAATTTATCATCTCCATGAAATAAAGCTAATCTGACTGAACTCTGACAATAATGTAGAAGCAGTTTAAACTTCTGACTGAATTCTTCCAAATAACATGTATTAGTTTTTACAAGTATCGACTACCAATATGTATTTACAGACTTTTTATTTTTTTCATCAGCCTATAAAAATAAGGCTAGGCCACCAGCTGTTCATTAGGCTTCATCTGAGCTAATGTGAGTCACTGAACTCAATATCACTCAATGTTTGTGGTGTTGGCGTCTTTTAGAGCAGTGTTTCTCAACCTTTTGGAGCCACAGCACATATTTCACATTAGAAAAATCACATGGCACACCACCAAACAAAAATGTCACAAAAAGCATGTTGATAATTTTTCCCCATGCACCAGATATAGCGGAATTGGCTCGGGTTGTCCCCAGTATACCTTTTTTGCTTTCTTCTGACCACTACTGATGCTAGGGCCTTCATCTGGGTCAGAATTTTCTTCAAGACCCAGGTCAGATTGACTACCTTTTTTTTTTCAAGTATTTATCTATTGCTATTATGCGCTCCGTTGTCTAACTCACAGCATGTAATTTCTTCTTCATCTTCTTCTGTTTTAATTGCAGTTGGCAACCCATTTAATTAGAGCAGATAGTTGTACTGCCCTCTAGTGGAGGAGAATGTAATTGTTCTGCCCGTTATGCCGATGGCTTAGAGTAGTAATCAGGTGGAACCAGATAATCTTCCACGGCACACCTGATCATTTCTCACGGCACACTGTTTTAGAGCACTTGTAATATAGTAACATATAGTGACATTGCTTTACGTTTCCAAAATGCTCAAACTGAGGCTTAAAAATGAGAGTTGGGTGACCTAAATCAATCTCTACTACAGTAGAATTAAACAAGAAAAATTATGTTTAATGCAAGCCTTATGGTCAATCAATTAAACGTTATCTACATGCTGCATTTTATAGACTCAAATATAATTTTTAGTGTTCGACTATGGACTGGGAAAGTCTGCAATGCATAAAAATGCAGAAAGAGACCAATCGTAATATAAAAAAATAGACCAGCTAAAATGTGAAATCTCAAAAATGCTTTTTTTGTAAGAGAGCAATAGATCATCCACCTAAAAGGACTGATCTGCCTCCTTTAGCATCACTTTAAAAACCTTAGATCATTTTGTTGGCAACATTTTACAACTACAAATTCTACTTTATATGACTTTAAAACTTTTTAATACCCTCTAAAGCCTTTTTAGGGAAAACAAACATCAGTGGTTTTTTTAATAATTCTCTACACTTCAGTATAGAGACAAACAATCACATGCACGCACACAGGAAAACAGTGAAATCATATGAGCTTGAAGATAACATCAAAGAATAACACAAAAGGTTGTCTCACCTTTATTATCTCGCAGAGTGAAGTTAAGGTTACCAGCAGCGGGTCCTGCCAGGGCGAAATAAAAGCGATGACCACTCAAAGGTTCATCCTTATCCACTGCGCTGATTGTCTGGATCACCTGAGGAGAATGTTAACACAAAAAAGACATTCATCAGTTAGCTTGCTGAGTTTTATCTGATCTCTCGGTCAAATTAGGCGTTAATCAGGGTGTAAAATGCTTAATGTGGGTATTCAGTTAGTAAGCTCACAATCTCCCTCAACTTGAGGAAAGCATTGTCATCAAGGCTTTTGTATATGCATCACTTTTCACTCTGTCATAAATTTATGTACACGGAGGCATAAATCCTGTTTAAAAGGCCAGGCAACAGTGTGAGTGAACTGGAGAAAACCAACTTGATTCTGATTGATGGAAAGGATTTGTTTTATAATGTTTGGCTGTGGTTTTGTGTCATTTATCTCTTGAAGTACAGTAAGTGCTTATTTGGCAAGAGCTTGGCAACCTCTTAGGGATGAAGTGTTTTCTTTGGGGAAGTGATTTCTCTCAGCAAAACATTGTCCAGAGATTAGTTTTGCAGTCAGTGTAGAGACCACAACACATTTAGTGTGTCAATTTTAACCCTTTGATGGTTCTACAAAGGAAAGAAAATGCTATTTCCAAGTGTCAACTAACCACATAGCCTCAACTGTAGAGATGGCAAATCATGGTAAAAGTGGATCGCTATCTGACAGTAGAGAGATCCAATTAAAGTAACAGCAAAAACCAAAATATAATGCTTTTTATGAAATGTACTATAATGTACTATGCATTGTCCAGACCAGGAAAAACATCTGCTTTTATAGAGGTGCTCACACTTATTGATAATCAGTTAATCAAGTAAGGATGTACTTAGTTTCCCCCATACTATGTACTTTTACTATAAAAGTGTGTTGGTAGCACTTTCCTTTAAAGCTCATTGCCCCACTAATACCTATGACTATTATTATTATTATCAAGCTGTAATGTAAAGAAGTGCTACGAGTAAGTTTATCAGAGCTGAAAGATATTTCTCAACTATAGTAATCGAAAGACCGTAGATGACAAAGTCCGACTCAAAAGATTAAGTAAAATCTAAAAGCACACCGGTCTATGGATAAAGAAAAATATATTCTTTGAAGAGAATTCTCTATGATATAATCTTTAGGGACAAAAAATACAATACTTCCTACAGTATTTTACCACTGCATATTACAATAAATCTTAACACTCAAGACGAAGTTCCATCAAAAATCGCAGCTTCTTAAATTTAAGTGGTACCCATCTGTGAAAGATTCTGCTATTAACTCTGTATTGCAAGATATGTATATTCATTTGGACATCGCAACTATAAAACCAGTGTAAAGTCATACTGTTGGAAAAGCATGTGGTCTTTTGGTCCATTGGATTGTCATGGATTGTGGGCTTTAACTATGGGAAAAATGGACATTAAATTTTAGTTAACACACTACTGACATGGAATATTCCAACACATCCTGGTACTGTGTTGTCTGGTTGTGCAAACCACCGTGAATCTTAAAATTTAGGGATGTTTCTTTTTGCTCTCAAATACAGGTTACAAGTTTCGTTCAACCAACTTTTCAACTCCCTTTGAGGATGATCATTATTACCATTTGCCAATATCGATAGGTGCAATATGTGAAGCTGTATTTCTCCATTCTTGATATGCAAAAATTTTTCTCTATGTACCTGTGTCTGGCTTCGGAGAGATTTCTGATTTAGATAACAAAGTATCCATCTACTATTTAGAATCTATCAAGTGTTAAATGCACCAACAAATGCCTGTTTTCGTATAAAGTGAAACTATTTTTTAATAAAGAGAAATTGCAAGGTAAGAAGAGCAGCCGTGTCGTAAAATTGGCTGTATTCATAGCTAAAAGTCAAAATCTCCCTCCGCTGCCAGACTGTGTATCAGTGATATCTGGTAATGACAATATGATGAAAGGAAAAATAGAGATACGAATGACCAACTCTAATACACACATCTCTCTTATTATATTATCTAAAGCACAATCTGACCTGACCTTGGCCACCGCATTAAAAAATGAAGACAATATTAGGTCAGTGCACTGAACTGTTGTATTGCTGATGCTCTTCAAAATAAATGCGTATGCCATCCAGCCAAGCATTCCTACTTCATTATTACAAGCATGAAAATAACTCATGATGAAAACTGATCTTGCTTGAGGCAATCCAAGAGAAGCATTCACATCTGTGGGTTAAAAGTGAATACAGTTTGTTTCAGTTTACTTTTTCTGCCTCTGAACCTCGGACTAAACTGAATCTTGCTCCTTGTATTATACAGGACTGTTGAAAACTATAAATAATGCAGGAAATCAAATTACAATTTATTTACACCCACTAGCACATGTTGTAATGATTTTTTTTGTTTTTGTTTTTGTTTTTATTCATACAAACATGTTATCTGAAAATCAATTTTGTGTTTTAGACCCCCCAAAGAAAAAAAAATAAAATCAAAGCAAGAAGACAAGGCTTTAATTTCAGATTCTAGTGGCAGAAAGAAAAAAAAGCAAACAAAAAACAAGCGAAAATCTCTCGCAGTACACGCTGTACATGAGAAGCACATCAAACGCTGAGATGCCATATGGACGACAAATGATAGCCACCACAACGGCCATCAAAGTGGGTGTTACTGCAGCAGTGTCCTTATAAATTTAGATCAAGCCTTCCGAATCCTTTGTAGGCAATCGAGAAACTCAACCCTGTGACAACTCACACCCGTGGACAGGATCCAAGAGATCCTTAGAAGCAATTCACACTAAATTATCACATCTCCCAGCCCCAAACAGCTCTGAGTCTAACATCAGGACAAAAAACAAAATAAGACGAAAAAAATTAAAAGAGTGAGGAAGTAGAAAAAAATAAAAACAACCCCAATGATCCATCAGTGCCGAGACGTGGATTATCAGTTGTCAGCTGTGATTAAATGCTGCTGGTTACAAGCTGTCAGGTATTACGGGTTTGTGTAGGTGGTAAGCGACATCCTGCCAATTATTAAAACTGGCAGGCGGGGTGAAATACCATGAATATTTTACTCTTATTTCTTAACAAAATTAAAATATTTGCATCAGCAAGTATTGAAAAAAGTGTCTCTGTTTGCTGTTTAGTTTTGCAGCGCAAGGGGAATTTATATGGGGAGCAGAAATGCAAAAAGGTTATCTGCTCTAGTTCTCAAGAACATTTGGGATATCTGTATATACAGACAGAAGTGATGTTTGTGTCAGCGGCAGATCAGTGACAGGCAAACTCAACAATTGAGCACCTAAACATGCAGCGTATGCATGCTCAGCTGCATATCGCCAAAGCTGCCACTGATCCTGGGATCATAATAACTCACATGCCTCTCACTCTGTTATGGAAATTTCACATCTGATAGAAACCTTTCTTTGTGGTTCCTACACCGCCGATGATTCCTATACACATTTTGAACCCTTTGATGTCCTTTGAATATTGCAGATGGATTCTGAGCTTATCTCTAGGAAGCTTTCCATTCCCCACGGCTGAGGGAAAGGACTCTAAATCATTCTTAAATCAAACACTTTGTAATGTATAATGCCTTTCATTAGTGTGGCTCTGATGCAAGGATGCAGTGAACCTTTGGTGGGGAATCCTCAAATGGGTTGAGTAGGAGACAGGAGGAGAGAGGCATGGCTGTGGACATAAATTCTAGCTCAAAGACATTAACAGCTGCAGCCGACTGGTGCCTGTCGCAAGGAACGGCTGAGGAGGCCTATGAATCACAGAATTAAAGGGTTTTTTTGAGTTTACACATGGCTGTGTGTCAGATCACACCAGATATTAAAGGACAAAGGTGTCTCTGTTTGTTGCTTTCAAAGGGAAGTAAGAGAATGTGCAGTACACAGAGGAATGTATGCACATCTGTATTGTAAAAGTGGGATATTATTCAAGCTCACTGGTCAACCAAATTTTAACCAAATTATCCATAAAATGAACAAAAAAACAAACAAAAACAAAAACAGAAAGGAACTCAGATTGAAGAATGACATTCTAGTCTAGTCTATTCAGTGCTGTAGAAAACTGTGCACATCTAATAAATCAGCAACTTGCAGAACTTAGATCTTTATCAGCAATAACTTAAATTAATCATTTTCTGTATGTCTTTCACTTTGTTATAGAGAAATTTTGCCCTACAGTTCATTGAGGTTTGTGGACCTTTTTTCATGCACAGCTCTCTTCAGGTCCCACAACACCATTTCAGTCAGGTTGAAGTCTGGACTTTTGTATGATCCAGATTTAGCCTAGCTGTCGAACATATGGTTTAACATTTGACTCTAGAATACTTTGGTATACAAGTAGTTCACAGTTGACTGAATGACTGCAAGGTGCCCAGGTCCTGTGTCCTGCAAAACTAGCCCTGACCTTGGGGTAACTGTGTAGGGGTGTCCACTTTGGGGAAAATTGCCAACTATCCTTAATGTTTTTCACTTTGTCATTGTTGAACGGTGGACTTCAAATTGTTTAAAATTTCCCTTATAAAGTTCCCAGAACGATGAGCAACAACCATCGCTTCTCTAAGATAGTTGCTGATGCTTTTATTCCTTAGCATTGTGTTAACACACACACTTGAATGCTCCAGACTAGCAAACTGACAAAACTTCCTCTTTCCATAGAGGTGCTCACACTCTCTGATAATCAGTTAATCAAACGCATTTGATTAGCAGCACCTGGCTGCTACTTACCCTCTTAATTCTTAAGGAAGGGTGTACTTAAGTCTCTTAAAGGGCTGCATAGAGTCCTGTGAAGACTTTCTTTTTCACATGACTGTATGTGAGTTTAGTCTACTGTTGCCTTGCTCTCTTTTTGCAACCTTGGGTGATTGTTGAAATCCCTTCATGCTTTATCTGTATCATGATTTAGTTACAAAATTTGTTGCACTTTAATAAAAATGCAAAAGTGGAAAAGATTATTAGAAATACCACAGCTTTTTCAGAATTGTACTGTAATTTTTATTTGCATGAAAATGCATAAACAGTGCTTACTAATGTGTTTCCACATTTAATACTAAATCAGTATTAAATGTACTGAAAACCTTAACAAATGACACAGAAACAAAGTTGTTTCTAGTGGTGAGGAATTAAGGGAAAGCCTGTGGTGTAGAATTTGGAAAGCAGGGAACATCTAATGACACTATCCTGTAGTATTACAGGAAATGTATGATTTAATGTTTCTTGGACCTTAACCAATGCTAGGAAATAAAAAGCCAGATAGCTCAGCCGCTGCTTTTGACCTTTTTTATCTAATCAACCTTTGGCGATCTTCCCAGTTTTAAAGAAGAGATATACAAAACTGCCGGGGCCTTTTAGGAAAACCCTTTGAGAAAAAATCATTTTGACACCAAAACACATATTGTTTTCGTCTTAATTTACAGATTTATCTTTAAAACAGCAAAAACTTTTAGCATATTCAAACTAACAGAAAAGTGACAGATCTTTCTATTGTGAAGTTGTGTTACTTTGTTGTCATCGGTTGAGAAAGTAACTATAAAGTCAGAAGGCAGCGGCAGCGTCAACAGGAAAGGTGACAGCTGACAGCGAACAACACTTCTAATTAAAAGTCTAAGAATAGCAATTCCATCATTTTAAACCTATACCTCACTTCACTAAGGTGCATGCAGTAACAACTGATAAGTAAACATCAACTTAAAGACACTATTGCGCAGCCAAACCTTTGACAGAAAGGTGTCTGTGTGACAGTTTTGAAAAGTGCCACACAGTTTGTCAGTCTTGGTGACTTTTTTGTGCTCACATTCCTTGATTTAGTTAGAAATTTTTAAAAAAGGTTGTTGACTTTGTGAAACAATAATGCAAAGATAAGTGCCATTTTTAAGTAAGTGGAAATTAAATGTAAGTACTTTTTAAATATCAAATGAAATGTGGTCTTAGATCTGAATATGAAAAGAAAATAAGAAATATGAAATGTATTATTTAGAGTTATTCTTGGTTTTGTTGTCTTTGATCAAAGGGAATTATACTTTTGGATAAAACTGTTTACATATATTATCCACAACAGTACACTGGTACAAAAAAAAAATAAAAATTATGCACAGGCTTCAAAATGAGTTTCAGTTTTCAGTCTTTAATCCAAAGCCAAATTCTGGGTTCTGGATATTTTCATTGAAGATTCTACTCTTTGGTGTCTAGTTATTTGAATCCACCCATCCCCAGACATCGCACCACCTGGTTGATTGAGCTGAACCTTCACAGGCCAAATCCTGCCTGTTCACTCAGCACTCGCAATAATTCTACAAATGACACCCTGCCAACTAAAACGCATCTGTTTTCGCCGGTGTGCAGTTCAAACAATCAAGATTTAATTCTCCCAAACACCGGAAGTACGTTAGCGAACTACAATGGCCATAATTTACTTTAACTATGACACAAAGCATCTGTGCTCCCTTGAGCTGCTGCGTTTCTGCGCTGACTCAGACTTTGACTGGAGACTGGAACGTGAAATGCGGCTTCTATAATGAAAAACTAATGTTTGGTAAAGTAGCATAACTAGAATGAGAGACTATATAGTTTTAAAAAAAAGAAGACGAAGAATCCAAGCAATAACTAGCAAATCACACTTTGACACCAGCAAAGTAAACACTGCACTGCATTTTAAACTCTTCTGGGTCTAGTCTCGTTATAAGTGTTATACTGTCTTTAAAGTGTAATTATCAGATTGTGAGTAGGATACGACTGGCTGTACAGCTAAGAGACTTTCATTTAAGCCACCTAAAGCCCTGTTGGCAGATTAGTCATACAATAAGATCAAGACAGCCACTTCAAAGTTGAACCAAGAGTATAAATAAGTATTGCATCAAATAGGTGGCACTCGTTGCCATGGCAATATGACAGCTGTCACCATGGGTTGTGTTGACGAAGGAAGTGGTGGGCCTGCCGTTTTCACACCCCTCACTCTGCAGCACTCTGCCACGGCTTCCTATGACATAGACGCCCTAAACATCACCCACATGTGACACCCATAACTTTGTTCACTAACAGCACCAACTCACACATCTCACCCTGCTGTCAGACACGCACACACCTATCAATGCCCCACCCCCCCACATATTGCCAATCAATATCATTCAACAAATGCCATCCTTCAATCCCTTTATTTTTTCTATGCCGGCGCTCTCATTCCACATCGACAATCTGAATCATTCGCTGAGACTCGACTTGTCATAAGCGCGTTTGTTGGCATGATCCTGACAAGTCGAAACTGCTGAGGCTAAAGTCATCTCCTGGTGAGATCTGAGATTAAATTTGCTCCTTGTTCCGTCTTTTTATAGAACAGACAGTTTGCTGCCACACACTAATATTTTCTCTGCCCCTAGCACCTTGGCATATCTGTTTTCATCTCTCACCTTAATGCAACACCCATAATAAACTGATAATTTGAGCGATGACTAGAGGTGCGAAGACACTTTTTTATTGATGTGAGGCTGTATAGTAATTAGGGAATGGTAAAAAAAAAAAAAAGGTAAGTCTGTGACCCTTGAAAAATTAATGGCATATACAGATCTATGGACAGACTTTAAACCAGGGTATAAATTTGTATGTAAATACATGTTGATAGTTGATAGAAATTTAAAAACTGAATGGACGATCTGATTGAACAACATTAACACTATCTTCATGGCTATTCATGGTTTAAGTTAGGAGATATTCACACACCCTCTGGAACTACAGCACGCTAGTATATTGTAAGAAAATAAGAAGTAGTCTGAGAGGAAACCTTGGGGCTGGAAAATGAAGCCAACTGGGAATTACCAAAAGTGCACTTTGTTAAACGGCTTTGAAGAAAAGACTCCAGCAGTAAGGCAAACCACACAGTTGCTGTTGTTGAAATGTCCACGTTTAAAGCAGACATAAATATGTTTACAGCCTCCTCAATAAAAATTTATCTTCACAATAGCAAAACTTCCATCCATCCATCCATCCATCCATCGTCTTAACTGTTTATCCAGTTCACTGTTGCAGGGAGCCTGGAGTCTAGCTCTCTAAGCCCTGATTACACACACACGTAGGGCCAATATAGAATCAACAAGTTACCAAACATGTACATCTTTGGATTGTTTGAGGAAGCTGGTGTACCCAGAGTAAAGCCATGCCAGCACGGAGAAGACATGCAAATTCCACACACCTGGATGTGGTCTCTCTATCTGACAGGTGAACACCGACACGGTCAGCTGCAACAGCTAGCTGTCTTATAGTGAAGTAACCTAAGACACTGATTTTAATGACATTATATGATAAACAGAATAGGTTCAGTGGGGCTATGCTCTAGTTTTGGTAAATACAATTGTATTGCTTTTTTTGTATGTTACATTCAACTAATTAGCTGCTATTTGCACCTAGGTGATCCAACCTTACAGTATGTAGACCAGGGGTGTCGAACTCCAGGCCTCAAGGGCCGGTGTCCTGCAGATTTTAGATAACACCCTGTGTCAACACACCTGAATCAAAGGATTAGTTCATTACCAGGCCTCTGGAGAACTTCAAGACATGTTGAGGAGGTAATTTAGCCTTTAATTCAGCTGTGTCATATCAAGGACACATCTAAATCCTGCAGGACACTGGCCTTCGAGGCCTGGAGTTCGATACCTGTGCTATACAGAGATGTGCTTCTGAATGTGGATGATGTGTCTTCTTATTTTGTAATGCAGTTCTGCTTGCGTTGAGTGATGTAAACAACCAATTGATCTACACTCTT
>VUQG01002606.1:11596-36755 GCA_015106755.1 Etia nguti
GTAAAGAATGAAGAATGCGTGGGGAACTCCAGGCCTCAAGGGCCGGTGTCCTGCAGGTTTTAGATATCACCCTGGGTCAACACACCTGAATCAAATGATTAGTTCATTACCAGGCCTCTGGAGAACTTCAAGACATGTTGAGGAGGTAATTTAGCCTTTAAATCAGCTGTGTTGGATCAAGGACACATCTAAATCCTGCAGGACACCGGCCCTCGAGGCCTGGAGTTCGACACCTGTGATGTAGACGCATCTTGGTAACCAAGCTTGCTGTTAGGTGAACACTTAGCACTCCTCTCTTTTTTCAAAACATCATTACTTCTAGCTCCAAAATAGTTGTCAGTGAATTCTAAGCTAAATGTGACATATGTGATAGGAATATCCTTAAGAGTTGAACATCACAGCAAATTTAAAAATCTGTGTATTAACCTGTGTTGACATTTGACTGAAAGCTCAGAAGGAGCACAATGTTTGATGCAAATTTGGCAGAAGTAGCCACTTAGGGTTTTGTATCTTAATTTAACCTCACAGCCTCATAAAACACGTTTTTTAAACGTCAGCATGCAAGAGCTACTTCAGCAGTGTTTGCATCTCACTGCTTTCTTTTCAACTCTTTTACCTTGCAGTTTGAAAACCTCAGTTCATGACTACCCAACATTCCCAAATCCCTCAGGGATGCTACAGGACTGCAGGGAGGGGCAGGGAGCAGATTGGGGGCAGCTGAATGCCAAGTCCACTCATGTATGTAATGGTTACACTGAAGTGATTGTACAACGTGACCCCCCATCCACCACACCCCCCACTCCTCCGTCCCTGCTGCCCTGCCCCTTCCACACCATCATAATATCAATTAATATTATGGCAGAAGACAGACGCACCGTTGATCCGTAACAAGTGGCATCTCTGGAGAGAGCCAGTGCCACGAGACGGCCTTAATTAGGCCTGAAAAATGGCAGCTTATTCCATCCCTGCACTCCCTCTTAATCTGTGCTAGAGAGCCACAGAGTCAACCCTGGCCCCAACTGGCAACTATTATTATTTCATCTTTGTCACAGCTGTGAATAAGCCAATGGGCGTGACAGCCAGTGGGCGGCGTGAGATTTTTAACAATGCTTTACAGGAAAAGCAGACACACTTAGTACCGCCAGTGGTTCACTGCTACAGCCAGACATATAGTACACAACAGGGGCATTTTGATTAATAAGGAATCAGGGAGGTGGTGGAGCGCATATCTGACAGGTTATGAGTCCACCCAGTCCGTCTAGTAACAGACAGCAGACACCTCGTTGTAATTCAAACTGTGTTTTCACATTCAAATGTCAGCGTCTCTCCTTCCCTTTGCTCTGTATTTTTGGGTGTAAATTTCATCATGAAATTTCCATTTTTTTGTGCCCTCATTATTCAGTCTGAAGGTGCATTCCCATTGGTACACTTCAGTCTTGCCCAAGAGAGCGCTTCAGTGGGACTGAATAAAAATTGGAATTAGCAGATAATTTTTAAAAAAGAAAGAAAACAAGCACTTCCTGTCTGTAGTAGTCATTCACTCCAACGACAAGGTGAAAGAAAGTACAAGAAGCACGTTTCTCATCTAAATTCATCCCATGTGAAAGACGTGAGGTGAGCAGAGCATGTAAACATTTGCGATTCTTTAAGATGTGGCAAAGACAATCATGGCAATTGCCATGGCAGTTACATTACTGAAAGCACAGGTTTATTTTTACAGACAAAATATTGCACTGGATGTGACATGTCAATATGTGACTTTCAAGTATTTCCAAATGATATATAAGAAATTACGTGAGAAAACACTAATCTAAAAAGTTAACACGTAAATTACGTGTAAATGTCACACAGTTTAAAAAGGTTCAGGTTAAAGCTCTCTAAATAGGAAAGTTACAGCCTGTATTTACTGGATTCACTGTAGAGGTAATATGTCTGTAATATGTATAGTTACTAAATTGTAATATACGTTGGCTGGCTGAAATATTGTGGGTTACTTTTTTTGTTAACTTGCTCTTTTTAATGCGGTTTACTACCAGCAAAGAGCCTCTTGACTAAATCTAGCTAACTCTGATGTGATGGCGTTTTAGTGTTCCCATGTCAGGGGGCCACTGTTCTCAGTTTTTTACATTAAAAAAGCCGAGAACTCATAATCATACTCATAAAGCATGAGTAAAATGCAATTAAATATATAAAATCAAAGGTTTATTTATTTAAATAATTAATCATTAAGGAAAATATGCTTCATCTAGCTAACTAACTAAATAGTATATACAAATCAAACATATTTATTTTGATCAGATTCAATTACATTAAATCTTTTACAGATTTAAATGTATTCAAATGACTTAAAATCAACATTTTAGGCATAAATATTTGTTATTGTCAGTACACGATCTCAGGGACCTGCTGGGGATGGGGGTTGCATGGATGTAAAGGTTCACCGATGGACTCTGAAGTTAATGGGGAGCCAGCGCAACTAAATTAGCAACGATGTGACATGCGAGTACTTGGAAGACTCAGCCAGAAGGCTCGCAGCAGTGTTTTGAACAACCTGCTGATGTTCAAAGGAAGCTTTTTTAAGACAAGCGAACAATGAATTACAATAATCCAGACGTGATGAAATAAAGGTGTGACTAACAATCTCCAGTTCAGAGCGTGACACAGTGGAACTCCACTTGGCAATATTTCCTAAGTGATAAAACCGAGAGCAAACCAGAGAATTCACTGAATAAACGGGCTGTTGCTACAAACTTAACCTCCTCCAGAACATTCATTTACAGAGACAGACAACACATTGCACAGAGGTCACATCAATTTATTTTGCCTCTTTATTTTATGTGTATTTAAAACGAAATCAAAGGAATTATAGCTATGATGGGTGGAATGCTACATTTTATACTATACTTAAAAAAAAAAAAAACGTCTACATGTGACTAAAGATCACATATTTAACTGTTGGAATGTAAGAAATTTAATATGAAACTACAGCTCCACGGTCCTTTTTTAATGTGAAAACCTTACATACACTGTGAATTACGAGGATTTTCTTGTGATCTGATTGTCTTCTGACTAAACTAATAGGAAATGTAGAGCAGTACTTTTTTACTTTCCTCAGAAAAACAGTGTCTTTCCATTAACACCCTTCTTATTCATTACCTTTTTTTTTCTAGCGGAGATTTATTCCTACAGAGAGTACCATCAGTCTTTCGGAGCCCTTCTCTTTGGAAATGGCTTGTCTTATTGCGAACTGATGGACATTTAGATCTTTAAAGATGCTCTGGAGTCTTTTCCAGCTTTCGTGACTTGCGATTGAGGCATGGCTCACAACAACCAATTTTTCATGAGAAGAGCGCACTTTGTGAGTGCAGACTTTGGATGCCTTTAATTATCAACCCATCAACCCACACTTCCAATCTCATCACAACACCTGGCTCCAAGTGTTGTTTTGTTAGCAAGGGGGGTTTGCTTACCTTTTCAAACCTAGACTGTCTGGGCTCGCCTGGGAATTGTGTATAGTTAGTTAGTTAGCTTTTTTTTCTTGTCTTTTTTGTCAATTGTGATTTATGTGATGATCAGAGCACAATTTACAATTAGGAAGTATAAATCCACGAGGTTCATAAAACGTTTTCTCGAAAGTGTTTAGATAAGTAGATAAAAAATATGTTAGGTGAGTTTAATTGTGAAATATAATCTAGACAAACGCCTATTTGTTTTGTGTTCCTTTGTCTTCTTTCTTTTGAGTCGTTGCAATGAGTCACAGTTCCTAACTTGTAAATTGAGGAGCTAATTAAATCCCTGAATGTAGCTATTTGTGTAAAAATATGAAATCACGTGTATACTTCAGGTACTTCAAGTATTTCACTTCAGTTGAGTAAAAGCAAACAGTATACACATTTCCACACACAACCACACATACGCACTACTTTGTGTTGTAAGTGTCTTAACTATTATAAGGTTAAAACCAGCTCCAAGCAAGTAGCTCATTTGAACTGCACCATTTTATGACTGTGCAGTCATAATTTGAATGCATCACTTCAACTCGCTGGATGGACAGGGACAGAGGCCTCGGTCACCACCAGCTCCTCACTTTACAGCAAAGAAGCTTCTAGCTACACCTAGGGGGGAACCACGCAGCTCACCTATCGCTGGCATTGAGTAAGCAATCTGTCTGCTTCAGCTGAGTAATTACAGATTTGCAGTACCTTTTCCTGCTGATGATGCTGTCATGGGCAATGGCTGTTGCTGTGTCCTGCAGGCTGGTATGATTGTTGGAGAATGACTTTGTTTCAGTCTCTGTGCAATAATTTATAAGGTGCTAGTGGGAAGAAGTTTACAAATTATCTCCTGAATTTAAAAGTTGAAACATCGACGGGTAAGAGATGGTTGCTTTATGTTGCTCTAACTTTAATATCGAAGAGGAAAAACAATCGTCTGAGGATAAGTGGCGGGATCATTAACCAAAAATAGACATTCAGCTCTGGTAGAATGCATTTTTCAATAATGATGTCAACTAATATAGAGGCAGTGTTTATTCCTGCAAATGCTAAGCCTTACAGCTACAGTGTGATGAATTACATTAAATTGAGTAATATCTTAAAATACCTCAAGGTTGGCTGAATTGTGTATACTGAACTCCACTTAGTTAGTTGTGATTAAAAAAAGATATAAGCTAAAAAAATACCTAAAAAAGCCCAACACGGCAGCATAACGAGAAATTGGAAAATTCGCTTTAATACTCATCCTGGGATCCGGACAAAGCCTGGAGGTGTATTATGTCATATCTCACAGGCGTTTTCTTCTATCGCTCCCATCTTTTAGTTCTTCCTAATGATGTTACATCAATGTTGTGACATCAGATTCAGCGGACTCGTGATCTGGTCTTTGACTTTTACAGATGATGTGGTTCTCTTGGCCTCCAGCTTTCACTGGGGTGGTTTGCACCTGAGTGTGAAGCAGCACCTTCAAATCTGAGGCCCTGGTTCTCAGCCGGAAGAGTGCCCACTCTGTGTCAGGGATGGAGTTCCTGCTCCAAGTGGAGGAGTTCAAGTATGTTGCGGTCTTGTGAGGAAAGAGTAGAGTGGGAGATTGACAGATTGGTGTGGATGCTGAAGAGAGAGGTGAGTGTCAGTTTAAAGCTGTCAATTTACAGGTCGATCTACGCTGCCACCCTCACCTGTGGTCACGAGCTGTGGGTAGTGACGGAACGAATTAGATCACTGATACAAGTAGCGGAAATGAGTTTCCTCTGAAGGCTGTCTGGGCTCTCCCTTAGAGATAGAGAGTTGAGCTTGGCACTTTAGGAAGGAATGAGAGTAGAGCCGCTACTCTTCTACATCGAAAGGAGCCAGCGGAGGGGGCGAGGGCATCTGATCAGGACGCCTTCGAGATGCCTCCAAAGAGACGTCACCCTTTCAGAAATTACAACTTTGGGCTGGCTTTATTGTTTTTTTATTTCTATTGTTTTATATTAATTCCGATTGTTTTCCTCATATAAATCCAACAAAAGTGATGTTTACTTAAAAGTACTGAGAATAAAAGGATGATAAATAAGTATTTAGTAATAATGTGGATTGCACTTTGGATAACATCTGCAAGTGCATGTGTTAAAGAGATATTTTTCATTTTTACAAAACTGCAAATTAATTGTAACTCTGCAGTAATAGGATTAATTCCATTTTTAACTTTAGATGCCCTTAATTATATAACTAATAATGCTCTGAGAAGAAACAAGTTTTGGTATTATTAGTATTTTGCTATTATATTTGCTTCTTAGCAAATATGATAGCAGTTCCCCAGGGACTTCAGTCGGTAATCCATGTATGTTAAATATGTCGGTCGGACGAGGGTTAGTCTCTGGAACCTCGATGGAAAACAAATACACACAGAGAAAATGTAGTCTTTCACTTTTTGCAAATGAAATCATTTGCTATTTTTGCTCACCCTCCTGTGAGCTTGGTGACAAACAACTCCCAAATATGAATGCAAATAACATATTTAAAAGGGCCTAATGGCCATTCCCAATATAATGCATCATTCTGATCAATTGTACTTATTCAAGTCTACACGCCTCTTTTACCCTTCGCCTCTGATTGTATTTTCCAAATGCCAAGAGCAGATGAATCGCCGCCACAGACACACAAGTCATTTAGCAACAATGAGGCCAAATGCTAAAAGCAGCGAAAAAAACCAGCTTCTTCCCCTCCTTCTCTTCCTAAAATCTCTCTACTTACCTTCCGACCATATTGTGTTGCATTTTCTACATCACTGCCCTGCATGGCGACCATCTAATTACACAGGACTTCAGAACAGAAAATCAGACCGATGCCGAACACTACTCCATCCCAGCATGAGCCATTGCATTAGGTTGTAAAGACCACAGGCATAGTGCACTGTCATTAATTTAGCTGCCTTTGACAGTATTGAATGCGAGTAACATCTCTAATGAACGATAAGAACTACAATACCTGCTATTAAATCTTAAGGATGTGTCTCATACTAATGATGCTCTCTCCCTGGAGTGACCTCGAGCTGTGAAGTGGATACTGCATGCACACAGTGGACTTGTTTTGAGGAACAAGAGAGAGGGTTTTAATGGCTTTGAGAGTCAGCAGGCTGTCTTTGTGAGTCAAACTTCAAGCAAGTGTGGAGAGAGAGAAAAAGGAAGGGAAGCAAGACCGACTGCAGAGATGTTTCTGGGTCTTACCTGCCCTGGTATGGCATTTTCACAAAGCAGTGTTTCATAGTCTATGGCAAAAACCGGAGCGTTATCATTTATGTCCAGCACTGTGATCAGAGTGATGCCTTTTCCGATTTGGGTTGGGTCATCTGAAAGGGAAAGAGAGAAGAGAGTCTGTCAAACTTTCTTTAAAGCACTTTGATTCTGCCTTAACTTTGCACTGGGCCAAATTATGGAATATTGATCTTTCTCATGTGTTATAATTAATCACAAAGGAGGTGGAGGGAGGAAAAAAAATGCTGCTGTAATGAAATATGCAGTGTGCTTCAAACAGCTGGCGTCCTTGCCCTCTCTGCTGTGGATCAGACGCAGTGATTAGACTCGGTGCTGGCTTGTTGTTTGCGTGTGCGAACGAGCCATCTTGCACGGAGGGCTTCACGCCTCTGTCCGCCTGATACACACTGATGGCTAAATGGCTGTGTCTGAGTGCAAGATGATGATTTAGCCTGGTGGTGCCATGGTGCCGGCCAGAGATGACGCTGTGACATTCGGGCCGGCTGATTTGATGGTGATAAAAAGGACGTGCGGAGCCTCGGGCCACAGACTTGTTGTCATTGGCGTGGTCTGGCCAGAGTGGATGAAATGTGAGTGACTGCAGCTCGAGTGCACAACATCCCTCAACCACAGAGTCCTTGCACCCTGTTCAGTTACAAAGAACCCATTTACTATAAATACTGTCATAAGGCAGGACAGTAGATTTTGTTGCCAGTCCATGAACTCGAAGATGTTTTCAGCTGAAAACAGCGCCCAAGTGTCACTATGTGTCAGAAGTCAGTGCCTCATGCATGAGGGACTGTTGTGACATTTCATATGGCTATTATTATATGCTGCTTTCTTTTTGTTGCTATATCAGGCAAGCACTCACACTCGGGATTCAACCAAGAGGCGCATCTGTGTGCTGTTAGATGTAAATAAAAACACATCTTTGAAGCAAAGATGGATAAAAAGGCTTTGAAAAAAGGAAAAGAAAAGAAAACCTTTTTCACACAGTTTTCGATCTGAAGATGTGAAAGCGAAAGAAGTGCTGGGCTGACAGGCTGGTTGTCTTTTTTAACTTATACCGATGTGACGCAGCTGTTTGGCGTGCTCAGTGGATAGTGTGCTGATGATTGCTGTCCATTGTGCGGAATGATAGCAATGCAATGTGGGAAGAAGAAGAAAGGAAAAAAAAAAGGTGTTCATGTCCTTGGAGCCATTGACAGACGAACAAAAAAGGCACACGGCACTTCTTCACATCACATTAACATTGTTCACCCGTGGGCGAGATCACCCGCCCTTAGTCAGCATCTCGTCCCCATGGCTCAGGGAGACATGGAGGTCAGAATGACCCTCCCGTATGTGAATTAACATTCCCCGACAGCTCTGCAACAACCCCAACAACACCACACTGCATTGTCCAAAGCACAGACAGCTTACAGAGTGGATAACAGGCCAGAAAGGATCTAAAGCTTCATGTATATTGCAAGCCAGCTACAGTATTGCAGTATATTTTAGGAAAAACGCATCCTGCAGATATAACCCTTTTGGGGGCTTGGATAACTTACTTGTTCATAAGAGAAACTGTGTATATAAAAAGTGATGCTCTGTGAGGTAATGTTGTCTCCCCGCCAGTAAGGAGCAGGACAGACCTGGTTTTAGGGCTTAAACTGATAGTATGCACAACGGGCTTCTCTCTTCACAGTCCGCAAAAGACCTGCTAGCTATGAGTGAAGGTTTTTTTTTTTAACCCTGTAAACTGAAGTAGCTATTTTTTGGTTGATTAACCAGCAGATGAGCTATCTAGCTCATTCACTTGTGGGTTTTTAGTTTTGGACACACAATATAAGACATCCCTCCTTAAACAGAATCCAGCGCCAGCATGTGGTTCACAATGTTGATATTAGAGCTGCTAAACTATTATTTATAGGATGAATAAAACAATAATGGCAGGGTGTGGACTACATAGTAATTTTGACAGCTTTTCCTACAAGGAAACTTACGGCTCTCGATGGCAAAGATGGTGAGGTTGTGGACCGAGTTTGCTTCTCGGTCCAGAGGCTTGGCTGTGCTGATGACCCCACTTAGAGCATCCACATTAAAGAAGCGCTCCAAGTCTGTGTTCCTGTCAATGGAGTACCTGGGCACACAACCGTACACACAGCGCACATACACACTTTCAGAAATTGCTTTTGGATAGTGGTATTGATTTGACATTTTAGAGTTTCTTCTACTTGTAAGGAAAGATTATGATCATGTTTTCTCCCATCAGCAGTAACAGCTGCATTCAGTTTCATATATAAATATATACATTATCTTCACACTTTATAGAACACGTATGATGTTGTCCAAGCTGTCTCTAAATATTACAAATAATGAGTACCAGTCCGTAGATTGTATTAAATTCAGAAACGCGGAAGCAATTTGGAAGTTTATATCACGAGCAAAACAAAAGCACATTAAATATTGATAAACTTGAAGACTGCCTACTTGTCCCTCAGCACACAGCGCTGATCAAACCTTTTCAATACAATGCAACTCATATTTCTAGAGAAAATTACATCTTCAATTAGCGTACATCCAAAGGGTATTATCGCACTGTAATTTGACTCTTGTGGCTGCATTAGTTCCACAATAATTTTAATTTCAACAGATGTAGTGAAATATATTGCAGATGCTGATAGCAGTCACAGGAGTAAAAAGAAGCAATTTACAGCTACAATGGTGCAGTAATTTGATTTTCTGATTAAGACTGCTAACAATCCGAACAGACAAAGCTTGAATCCCATACAATATTCATTCAATTAATGCAAAACAGGGTGGGGGTGCGTGTTGAGGTAGGGGTGGGTGGGGGGATCTTGTGAGTGACACCACGCAGACTGACAATTTGAGTGCTTGTTTTGAGCCATAAATGCCACGGCACAAGTGTTGAGCCTTGACCCTCCAGCAGGAATGCCCTTCTCTTGTTCAAGATGGCATTTCACTTTTGCAAATGCTGCACTCCTCGGCCCTACCACCATCTGGCACTGTCTTTGTGACCACCACACGGGGAGGTTGGAGGGTCTACGGATTCTGAATTTGTTGATAATGTGGAGTAAACGACCGGATTAAGTAACACATTTTTAAACAAATTGGGATTTTAACGTGTGAATCGGGTGAATAAATCATTAGCACCTGATTGGACTGTTGGAGGTATCTGGGTCATGGGCAGAGACTCTCCCGATTGAGGTGCCCACTTTGGCGTCCTCTGAAACGACCATCTTGCTCAACGGTGTGGAAAAGACGGGCGGCTCGTTTACATCCTCCACCGTCACCTTGACTGATGTTGTGTCGCTAAATGGTCCCAAGCTCAAGAAGTTGGAGTCGATATTCCTGTTTGTGGCTTCGATTCTCAGAGAAAAGCTGCTCTTTGTTTCAAAGTCTAAGGGCTGGAGGAGAGGCAGACAGGGAGAATACAGAAAATATTGAGAGAAACGTTCACTTCCCTTATCAAAATATGAGATGTGTCGGAAATGTTTAGTTTTTTTTAGATTTAAAAAACTACACCAGGATTGCAGTTCTGCATTTTCACCCATTCACAGTTAGAGGAACAGTTACTATGTATGTAAATCTGTAAATCATTCAGACGATGCTGAGATATTGATCACAATTAAGGATGTGGACTCTAAAGACCCATTACAATTTAACACACAGTTAGACTTAAACAAAGTGATTTGGTGATGGATTATAGTTACTTTGTGCTGTGAAAGCAGTAATATTGATTTCAAGCAAGTCTCACAACATGGTGAAAAGCACGCTGAAATGAACGCTTTTGAAACATTTTTGTCATTTTGTCTGGCTTATTGAACTCCCCATAGCAACGTATAATATACTGCAAGAGAACATTGATTTGACACTTTCATTGTCTGTGAATCTCTCCTATGTTGTAATTGGCTGAGTTTGGTGCAAAACAAACAAAGGATTAAATTGGCCCATCTGACAAGAATTGCTTGTGGCCAACAATGGCCCTACCTCTCCCACAAAAGAGCGCCAGCAATGAAGTGTCACATCAATGTGGCCCGCGGAGACCATTTTCAAGCCCTTTGAAACCCTGAAATGCGATGTATCAGCTATGTGCTACGGAGCATGCAAAACTAAGGTGGGAACGCACGACATTTTCTTTTTCCATTATAAATGAATAAATTACTTTTTACATTTAACTTGACAATTTTCTTTATTTATGTAGTTGGTGCCAGTAGTGCCGCTGTTATTTTGCTGAGTTTGGGTCTTTTCTTGAGTTTGAGACGGCTGGAGAAGTGAACTTTTGGGTGACCATGTGATGTTTATTTCATCACAAGAGGTGGAAACAGTCAGTGCTGATTTGTCATTAGTGATTAGCACTTAATCCAAAGGTTCTGCTGACATTTAAAACACAGTAGGAAGGGCAAAGCGGAGAAAGGGAAACCGGGGAGAGGAACTTATCCTAATATCCTCCATTAAACAAGTGTTTGCTGTCTGGCACAAAGAGACCACAATGGACCGAGATTCAGTGGCACTGTCGTTGTTCTTATATAAAAATATTGCATCAACATGTGTGTGGTAGTAGAATTTCATATCACTGTTTCCAGAAATGCGTGATTCATCTGTGACACTGGTGCATTTAATTAATTAAAGGAAACATCTGGCTTTATTCTTCTTTTTTTCTTATAGCTGGCAACTGCTGTGTTGACTGATGCCAACTGAGCTCAAGCTTTTCTCATAATACTTAACAGTCCTAAAGCCACTTAGCCCCCAAGTCCTACTAAGGATGCTATATGTAAGAAAAGAACACATGCCCATTGATAAAACTTGAACAGCTGGACAGTGCAGCTTTTAGAAGTGAAATATTTCAGCTGTTTGGCACTATTATTTGCTGGTGACCAGTAACGTTTTAGTAAATACTTAAAGCAGCAGGTGGCTTATGTGTTAACAATATAAAATTAACTTTCTCTCCCACTTCATCTAAATAAAATAACATGACTTCTATTACAACATTGTGACTCACCAGACAAAAATGTGTTTTTTAATAGTGGTGTTGGCTACACAGACAGTGTTTTAATTTAAAGTTGTTTTTATTTTTTATTTTTTTATAGAATTTGTTGAAGCAAAAAAAACAACCTTAAATGCTTCCTTCCTATTTTTAGGATGACAATCAGAGAATGACAACCCGTGTATCTTGTTATTATTTAAATGTTAAATAGCTGCATGGGGAAAAAAAAGAAAAAAGATCAGTTTGCACACTGCTTGTATACCCACACCACTCCAATCTAGATTCCAGGCAGCTTTCAGTGTCTCACCAGCTTGGGCACAAAGCCTTAAAATGTTAGCCTGTCTCACTGATTTTCAAGAGTGAAGGTTCAGGACCCTTTGTGGTTAGAAAGTCTTGGTACAAACAAGTCTTGGTTCAGCAGTTCTATTCACAATCTGACTGAGTTGGGTTCCTGAATAAGCTGTTAAGTTCTAAAACCAGGCTGTTGTTCAAGCTGTACCTTCAGCAGCATTATGACCCCCTCTTGTGTGTCCTCATCTGTCGTTATGTTGAACATGCCGGGCCCATCGCCGTCCATGATCCTGTAGTCCATCTCTGCGTTGGAGCCTATATCAGCATCCGCCGCTTTTATTCTGGCCACAACAGATTGCACCAGCAGGGACTCGAGCACCGTGTACTGATAGTTCTCTGGAAAGAGAAGGACAGGAGTGGATGCTGGTAATGGATGTGGTTATTTCACCGCCAACTCGCTTTCGAGCAGCTCAGCTCATGCTGTAGCCCTTCAGCTTTGATTTGACTGTGTGTCTACTCGATGAATTCATGTTACATAAAACAGACAGGCAGCAGCAGTCGCACACATGGAATAAAGCGTTTTGTTTCAACTTCATGATGCCGTGCTGAATAGACTGTGGGGAAAAGCAACGGAAAATTAAAATATGCAATTAAGAACGTCAAAGGCTAATTTCATATTTTCCCGTCCTTTAAATTTGGGTTCTGCAATAATATCGTCTGCAAAACACAAAACTTTCAAAAGGCTGTCTGGATGTAACAGGTTATCCTTCCAAATGCAAAAAAGAGAAAGTAATAAAAAAAAAGAAAGAAAACTGGAGTCACGCTAAGATTTCTGTGGTACATTTTTTTATGAAATGAAATGTCCACTCAAAGATTCTATTACTCCAAAACTCTCCATTGTGTTCCCTGAGCTTTTGTGTGACCCTCTAGATTTAAAGTACTCTTATGAGAATAAAGAAGGGAATCATATTCATAATCATAATCTCCCCAATCACCATGGCAGAGCTCATTACCAGACCTTTCTGTGTTCCTCACAGTGTCTCCCTCAGCCTCCGTCTAAATGCTAATCTCCCTGACATTGTTTGCCGCCATGTAATCTTTATAATGGCTTTTTAATTTGCCGTGGAGCAGCAGCTCTTTAAAAGACCAAAAAATTGCTTTCCTCCCTCTGTACTGCCCCTTCACCTACCTCCTGCCCTTTCCTCTCCCAAAGCCTGTCCTCTCACGCAGCTAACCTTGGTGTCTTTCCCCTTGGACTAGCTATTGCTCTTGGACTCTATCAGCTCCGATGCTCCATAATGGTGTATCGATTCTGACCCATGACCCCGTGAGCTCAACTGCTGGAGCAAAATCGAGAACTCCTCCAAAGTCTCTTTCTTCTCTGCGTGACAGCACTGGGTTAAAACGACACTGACGACTTGTTGTGCAAACTTGAACCTTTCTTTCCCCCCAGGGACCAGCAAATTGACTCGGCTTCATGGCAGTCCAGTGGTGAGAGCACCAGCCAGACAGCGGTTGGGCTATCAGCAGTAAACCGATTGCTGGCGCTTCGGATTATCATGAGAAGCGCTGCATGCCTTTGAATCCTAAAGCTCGGCCTGGAACCCATTAGCAGCCCGTGAAATAGGCTGACAACAAAAAAAAGAGGAAAAAAAATGCAGTCTGATTGATCCTGGTATCCAACACTGAAGCAAACACCAGCTCTGATGAAGAATAAGGCAGAGAGGTGCACACCTTGCAGGAAGGCTGGTTTTTAATTTGGCATTAAAAGTCCAAATGTTTGCTGAAAATACAAGTTGGAAATATGAAGAGACACTGGGGTTGGAAAGATTTTAAAAATAACCTTGGAAAATTGGTGAGATGAAGTTTAATGAGTGTGTTTTGCTTGTAAGAGGTCTGAGTATTTTCTATCCAACTTTATTTTACCACACATTGTGGAAAAAGAAAAAAAACCTCGTTACGGCTTGTTGTTACAGCAACTGTAATAAATTCAAATGATTTTTTTTTCCAAGGGTGAAACAACATCCCAGCCTTTTGCACGCATACATTCATTGCATACATTACAAAGTATGCCCTCATTTGGTTCTCTAAGTTCAAGAAGTTTTTCAGTAATAATGATAGATCTTTAACGCTTCATTCAGCCAGGAGGGGAAAAAAAGAAAGAAAGGAGCCGGTTATATTCTGATTGCTGAGTAGCTGTTGAACATGGCATTTAGGCTACAAGCTTAATCAACCCAGTAGGGACAATCAGGAAAAGAGTCTTACTGTGAGCGAACCGAGGCGGGTTGTCATTGACGTCTGTGAGCGTGACCGTTACAGAGGTGGTGCCGGAGAGGCCACCCATTTGGCCAACCATGTCTTTGGCCTGGATGACGAGAACATATTGATCCCTCGTCTCCCGGTCCATGTTTGGCAGAGCTGTTCTGATGACACCTGATGAAAGAACCAGAGAGGAAGTTTCCAAGTTTATATATAACCCTTTGTTTCATTTTCATCAGAACTGCCTGTCAAGTTTGAGAAAAAAAAAACCCAAACCCCAACTCAGTTTAAGCTGAAGGGTTTCAAATATTTAGACAATATAGTACTCTTATAGTTGTTTATACTTTGTGAAGGAAATGGGATAAAGGTGGAGTGATTTATTGAAACATGCAAACATAAATGGAAATAAAATATATGAGGCAAAAACTGAGTTTTGATTGTCTTGGATGTTGCCTGCCTTTTGTTCTGTTCTTGGTCAAAATGATTCCACATTGCTTCAATAATGTTGAGGTCCGGGCTCTGGGGAGGCCAATCCATGACTGATTTTACTGTATTGGCAATGTCTTTGGGATCATCAAAATTTGATGGTACTTTTCCGTGTTCATAATTCCATCAATTTTGATCGGATCTCTGACCCAACTGGCTGAAATGTAGCCCCAGACCATAACAGACCCTCCACCCTCCTTTTACAGATGGCTGTAGACACTCATTGTTTTACCTCTTTCTTGACCTCCTCCATACATATTGCTGATGATTTAAACTAGAAATTTCAAATTTGGATTCATCCCTCCAAACGACCTGTTGACACTGATTTTCAGTCGAGTTCTTGTGTGATTTGGCATACCTCAGCCTTTTCTTCCTGTTTCACTTTCTTAAGAATGGCTTCTTAAAGGCCACCCTTCCATTCAGACCATTTCTGATGAGGTTTTTCCTAATTCATAATGACATAAATTTAAGATGCTGTCCATCTGCTGTAAATAGTTTTTTAAGCGTGCCACTCTTTCCTTTGTCCTTGTCTATTTTCCTCAAACAAGGGCACAGCATGCTGAGACATGCCAAGTTTTCAGCTAATAGTTGTTTAGGAATTACCTTGATGGGGGAAAAAATCCTATTTTATTCCTGTCAAACTGTGTTATCTTTGCCATTTTTCATAGATTCAACTAAATAAATAGGAACAATTTATGTGTTTTGTGACAGGCTGCTAGTAACAAAGTGCCTTAAGATACAATTTAAAATTGGCTCTTTGCTAAGTTATCTGTTATGTTTAGACGCAACACTGATTTATCCCTTGAGCTAGATGACTTTTTTATGCTCGAATGATTCATAGGTTGGTGTTAAGTGGCTTAAAAAACAAAAACATCCTTGTGTTTTTTGGCATGCTTGACTGAAAATGAGTGTAAAAGCACCCAATGTCCAAAAATTAACTTTGAAAGACCTTCAGAAAGCCTGGAAAACTGTTGCTCAAGACTGCTTTGAAATTACAAGAAAATCTGGCTTTTCAGCTTACGACACCAACTGTCAGCCACCTACAATGCAGTTTTGAGATTCCTCCTCAAGCGCCTCAACCTTCAGTCACATCTTGAGTGAGGTGACCTCAATAGGTCACATGATAAGGTGAGTGGTTTCACCCGAAACCTCTGGTTGTAATGATCCACGCCTTTTTTCACACTTTGACTCATGCAATGAGGCACATGGTTAATAGTAGGTTAACAAACCTCTTATTGAGCAGCCCCCACCTGGGTTTAAATATCTGGGACTCTCCATCATTTGGTTTTAGAACTGAAGAAGCCTCTTGGATAAGAAGTGAAGCATCTTCAAGAAAGTCTAGTCATTTTCTTTCCGAGATCCTTAGTCTACCATGGCCTGGATGACTACACGGACGTAACGTCTGGCTCTTTGGAAGCTAAATATAATGAAATACTGGCTAGCTCAAGACTTTAGGACAGTACTGGACATTTATTCATCGATTTAGCTATCTAAAACAGTCATTTACTGATTTGGCTTTTTTGTAAAGTATATCGATTGTTAATCCAGTTGCTTAAAGTTTAGCATGCAACAGTAACAGTATGTTATGTACTCCTTCACCTACTCTTCAAATAACAGATCAAAAATTGGCTTCTCTCTATGTTGCCTTTTTTTCTCCTTCAGCTTCATTTTGATTCATTTAATCAGAACCTTTCTCTGATGCAGAGCTTTAGTATCCATTGCTTGTGATTTAACATAGACGCATAAAAACACGTATACACTACCTTACAAACTTTGACATCAGCAAAATTACACTTCAAGCCTCAAAATGATTTCAGCTTTGAAGTTAGTTGGTAAAGAGACTTATACAGGCTCCAGTCGTGCTAAAATAGATGCTGAATTCAGACTGGAAAAGACTGATCACATCAATCCTCTGGTCTTTACTATGAGCATGCTTTGACATGAAGTAATTGTCCATAATGACAGGTCCCTTGTTTACACACCGGCAATGATTTGTGACTCCTTTGTGCCCTCAAATGTGCCGTCACTCCAAATAGTTTTAGGGGTCTGAAGCATGATGAGGATAATGTGAAAATGCTTTCAGAAAAGTGAACACATACAAGGGGACATTTTTGCTGCCAGGGGAGGCATTATCTGTCTATCCCCCTGTCATGATTGATCTGTATCAGAAAAATATCAGAGATGTGTCAACACTGACATCCAATGACTGGCTCATGCGATTAGTGCTGCTGTGCGGTGTATACTTTAATCACCACAACAGCATTAAACCCAGTTGTGGTACACAAGCACAAATTATTAAAAAGCGTATGGAGAAATCTTTTCATTAACAGCATTTTTCTAATCTCAGCTTTATCTCCTGACTACAAAGATGATAATTCCAGAAAAAAATTAACGCGACACATTTAAATGCAAAGAAAAGTGCCCTAATCCTTCAAAAGCAATCACTGTTGCTTTCAAAGTTAATGACTTGCCACACAATGTGTTTCATTCATTAAATGGCACTTATTAAAGATTCCTACAGAACCTGAAAGATTACTCATTAAGAACCACACAAAGCCACAGCATACAGTTCCCGAATAAATGAATCATTTTTGGTTGCTTTATCGTATTCACAGGCTGATGAAGCAGATCAAAGAGGGTGCTCTTTCTTAGCGCTGGCACCTGAAGAATTTCCCATAATCCTTTAAATTACCCACAAAAATGGCATGCAATTGAGGTCCAGTTTTATGACATTGAAATAAAAAATAAAAATGAAAAAAATGCACACATTTGCTCATTAAATGCTGTCCCCTTCGGTGTGAACAGTGTTTTCTTTAGACATAAAACGACCAAAAAATAGTTTGCAGATTTCACAGACATAGATTTGGACCAATGTTTACTCAGAGCTGCACTAATCAATAGTTCCATTTGCACAATGGCTCATTTAGAGTGTAATGTGAAAGGTGGCACTTGTATAGATTACAGAGGTTTGCCAGCCTGCCCAGAGTTTTAGTATGTTCCATGTTTATCCTGCTTTTGTGATGACAAGTTCAAGGCTCTTACAGCCTCATTAACCCTGCTTTATTTATTAATTTATTTTTTGAATTCAGAGCCTGTGTGCTACCTACTCCGCACCAAAAGGAAGACTCTATTTGGTGAACATAATCGAGCATTTAGATGACAAAACCAGACGTTTTCCTTTGGAGTATGTAGGCCAAACCACAATTAAAAAGACTATAATATTTGATATTCATCAGACTGCCAAAAGCATGACTTTATTAGTAATTAATACTATTTATAATCATCCTCTCTGTTTGAATTATGTGTAAATTTAAACAGTTCAAACACAACCTGAATGTTATAATATTGTAAAAATAAGCGGTTCC
This sequence comes from Etia nguti, assembly GCA_015106755.1. Classification (NCBI taxonomy): domain Eukaryota; kingdom Metazoa; phylum Chordata; class Actinopteri; order Cichliformes; family Cichlidae; genus Etia; species Etia nguti. The sequence continues at coordinate 29,718 of VUQG01002606.1, forward strand.
CTTATTTTCCCTTTAGTTAATATGCATGTTGCATTTCTTTTTTGCTGTAGCTCAGTATGCAGTTTTTCAGCTCCCTATTTTAATAATTCTGAACACATTTATGAATGTTTTTTCCAACATATATCTGATAAACTGCTGTCATTAAGATGATTATGCCCTGCCACATTCAAATATTATGTATGAGGACTGTGTGCTGTTTATTTGAAGCATAAAGCATCTTTTGGACCAAAGGGGTCTAAAATAAAATAAAATGCTATACACATAGACCTTTCCTCCCTAACTCAAAACTACAACTCTCATCACTTCACGCCCCACCTAATCCTCATCCTTTCTTCAACTCGAGCAAGGATTGCAGCTCGGGTTCTCGGGAGAATAAAAGTACACACACACGCGCACACACACAGAATTTACAATTCACCTCAGCCCAAAAACAAAGGGGGGAAGGACAAACAAATCAAGAAAAGTGGGTCACAAGACTTCAAGAGAAAAAAAATGAAGACGCTTTTTGACCGTCAATCGTGGCTGTACTCGAAAATAAACAATTCCATTAAGTGTTTAATTTTCTTTCTCTGCCATCCTTTATTAATGTCATTACAGTCCCTCCAGCAGAAAAGTGTTATTGGCTGCTCTAAGTAAATGGCTCAGTTAGCTAAATTATACTGAGCTGTCCACTGCTTTTCTCTGAAGTCCCTGCTCCGGGGCTTACGGTGGGATGACGTTAGTCAATAAAACAATAATCTTTAGCTGCCGCTCTACAAAACATGCCATTTCAGTATAATAATGAACAGTGCTGCAAAAAAGCAGAGCTGTCTTTCTCTCCTTTGGGTAAGCCTCAGTGACAAAGTTAAGATGTGTCATTTGTTTCTTTCCTTTTCTTTTTCTTTTTTTAGTCTAATGCTTTTATGCTTAGAATTTAGGCATCTATCTCTGTATCTCTGTGCTGTGGATATTCACCCATCTGTTCGGTTTATCTCTTACATCCTTTTTCCATCCATCCATCCATCCATTCATCACTTTTTTGTTGGTTCGTGCAGAGTGTAACCTCGTAGCCAATTAAAGAGCACCGCCAGTGCTCTGGTGTCTGCTGTAGTGACACCTATGAACCCTGTTTACTGAGTTGCATCAGAAAGGTTACTTCAAGCCTTCAATCCAGCAAGGCTCCCTAAATACTAGCTAGACACAAACAAAAGTTTTCTGTTCTCTGCTCCACATAACATCACCATAGAGACACAGAATGCATGGGTAGACCTGAAAGAGGCATCTTTAAGCATTCACAAGAAGTAAAACTGAGACGGAAGCTGGATAATGGTCAGATTATAATAACAGCAGCAATGGATGGCTCCTAAAAGGTGAAATGAAAAAAAAAATGAAAAAAAGATGTTAAGTTTGTGCAGCCAGGAGTGAGACAAATGAATGTTCTCACTAAACCATAGATCGGCTTCACACACAATTGATATACTTATTTAATATCAGCTTGGTTTGTTGGAGGTTGAGAGATATTGGCTGTGGTTAATGATGCTGTGAATCCTGATTCTAGCAAGTTGGAGGGAAGAAAAAAAAAGAAAAGAAGCAACATGTTTCTCTTCCCGCCTGGCCAGAAGCACACATACTTCTCACCGAGCGACACTGCTAATCCACACGGCATTGTTGCAAGGCTGTTGTTTGTCTGCTGGGTGCCAGCCCCCTCGCTCTCTATCTCTGTTACCCCGTGCGGCGCTGGTGTCATTCCTGGGGAGAGGCGATGATTAAAATCCTTCTGTCGCTATCACGGCACGGCCTAGCGTTGCGCCATGACTCCTTGCCTCCGGTGCAAGCCAGACGCATTGTAGCCATGCATTTATCTAGCTGTCTCCACACCACTGGCGGCAGACGGGTGGGCCACGCTCCCTGCTAAAGCCCAGATACTTGACATTTGTCTTACGAAGAGGAAATAAAAGTGCAGGCTTTGGAGGAACCCTCTGGCTCTGCGTGCAGCTATGAGAGGTACTGATGAAGGTGATGAACACTTAAACATGAAGGGCGCAGTATGTGATTTGCTGAACCCCTTAGGCGGTCCAGCTTACAAGGGAAAAATCCCATAACACAAAAACAGGCCACACAAACAGGGAATAAAACCTGCAGCCTAGGTAGTTTATTACTGAGTGACATTCAAACATCATGCTCTAATCATGGGTCACTATAGCTTCCCAGGGACCCAAGAGTATGAAAGGGCCACATGATGCCACAGTACAATAGACCGGTGTGTTACACAAATAAGTCATTATATCCAACAAGTTACAGACAGGGCACAGGAGCCATTTATTTGTAATGTTAAGCTGAAAGGAAATGTGCTTGCGTGTGCGCACGATCGAGTGTGCGTTTGCATGCGTGTTGTTTGTGATTAGAATTAAAAAATTGCACCCCCCACTCCCCACTCTCTCGATATTACCTGCCTGAACCGCAGGAGGCAGCCAGATTTATATCTAGCCTTCAGCTGTAATGTTTTCGATTTAGTGCAGTCACCACAAAAAGAACCCGTGCAAAGCCACAGCGACACACGCTTTTCGGAGAAGAGGGCAGAGAAAAGCACACAAGATTTTTTAAAAAGACCATGTTAATATCTTAATCATAGCCTGATCACGGCAAACCTTTCGTCTACTGACCTCAGTGTCTAAACTTCACAGCTACAGAGTACACAAGGATTAAACGTGGCCTTTTCCTTTATTTGAGCGATATCGGTTTAATTAGATTCTTAGTCCGAGAAGAGACAAAGCTCAGTCTGTCATATGTTGGTACTTCAGTAGCTGTCGTATTCAGATGTCACACTCGTGTCATTTTGAGAGGCATGCCGTGTCACATCTCAAACACCCCACCCTCCTCATGCAATTAATCCACTCATTCAGGCATCTGTCATTTTCTACTAACTGAATTCTGCTCTTGTTATTCCAGTTATTTAGGTTTGTGACCATGCATGCATGCTTAACAGTGTTAATGTGCATGGATAATTGTCTCTAAAGGAATGGCCATATCGACGAGGTGTATGGCGCAGGGCTTTGGGGCAGCTGTTTAAACCTCCTTGAGCTTTCCATCAATTAGAACACAGTCCTGAACAGCGTTACCATTTAAGCTTCACCTTCAAACTAAACTACAAGCTATCAATCAATATATATTACAAATTCCTCTCTTTAGGCACAGTAACGTATGTATTTTGCTGACATTATGCACTGCTTGGAAGTTATTGGAGCTATTTGGGATTAAGTACTTTTCCCAAGGGCACCTTGTAGATTCCATTTGGGATTAAGAACCAAAGTAAAAGACTTGTTAGACGAAAAAAAGCAAGGATACAACCCACCTAACATCAGGTCACATATCTCCACCCTTCCAGCAGCTTCCCCCACCACCAGCTATTAGCACTCTGCCAGTTAATCGCAAGCACAGTATTGCAGTGTGGAGCAAGTGTAGTGTTCGACTCAGGCACTTTGTCAAAGTCACCCTCTGCTATGGCCCAGGCGTGTGCTGCAAATGGGACTAATTAGTAACTTACAAAGACAGAGGCACAGTGCTCATCCCACAATACTCAGCACCGGGTTGGTGTCTAAAAGCTAGTCTCTCAGCGCCACAGTGTATTCCGTAAGATACATGATATTGACAATGTGTTAAAAACTGACAAGTAACACAAACAATGTGGCTCCTTTCACAGTCGGTTTGTACAAGTGAGTGCAATATTTTACACCTGGATGTCATCCAGGTGTAAAAATGAAAGAACTAAACCAGAATTACTAGAACATGAGCAAAGAAATGCACCCCGACTCGAGGAAAGATTGTTGTTGTGTTACTAACATTACTAAGTTTGCTTACTTTGTGACGCACTTCTTGCTGGAATACGGTTACACTGCAAAGGAGGGGCCACTTTTAAGCAAAGTACCTCTAAGTTTACAGATTATTTCCTTCGCAAACAATTTTTTATGACAAGTATTCTAGAAAAAAAAAATGCACATTTCATGTTTAAAGTTTTTGACAACCATCAATTGTCTAGTACTTTTTTGTAAAGATCACACAATTTGGTCCTCCAACACAAACACTAATTACGCTATCAATTTCGTGGCTGACTGCCTTTTGGACCCACAGTTGATGCATGTCCTCCTAACTTTCATTAAAGTGGGAGTTTAATGTTTGCCGGCGGCCATTGTTGCAACAAGTGTTGTCACAAAAACAAAACAAAAGAAAAAAAACTACAAAAAAAAGAAAGGAAAAAAAAGTTTCTGTCTGTGGCACAACTACAGATGATTTATAAGGAAAGTGAACTTTGTGTTTGTTGTGACTGTAATCTACTGCTCATTCTCAACTGGTCATACCAGAACAAGTGAGGTTGTTGCAGCAAAACCTCTGATTACACTGAACTTACCAAGGTGGTTTTGTTTTTTTCAGTATAAGATTCTTTATTGTAAAAATACAGAAATAAAAGTATCTTAAAAGCCATTTGGGGAATGTTTTAGATACAGCTCTTAAAATGTTTCTGTACATGAATACCCAGTAATCTTCTATTACAACACAGACTACAGTCAACTGTTTACTAAGACAGTCACATGGCAACAACTCATTGCATTTAGTAAAAACAACCTGATGGAGTTCAAACTGACAATCTGAACTGAAGAAAGCTGATTAAGGTGAATTTGAAGGTGGGATGATGTTGGTGGTAGACAAGGTGGTCCGAGTTTTTCAGAAATTGCTGATCTACTGGGACTTTTCAGTATAGCCATCTCTAGGGTTTACAGAGAATGGTCATAAAAAGAGAAAATATCCAATGCTAACTAGTTATCTAGGAGAAAATCCCTTGCTGATGCTAGAGGTCAGAGCAGGATGGCCAGGCAAGCTGATATCCTGATGCATGCTCAATCATCCAGGTAAGTAAATCCCAAAAGGTTGATTCTGTTCACCTGGACATAACGTTTTCAATGGGATGTTTCTCCCATTGACAATGCTACGTCCAGGTGAACAGAATCAAGCTGATAGGAAGGCAACAATAACTCAAATGACCACTTGTTCAAACTAAAATATGCAGAAGAGCATCTCTGAATGCACAAAACATCAAACTTCTCAGCCGACTGGCTTCAGCAGCAGAAGACCACACCGGGTGCCACACCTGTAACCTAATGACATGAAACTGAGGGTACAATTTGCACAAGCTCACCAACATTGTGGGGTCAAAATTTGCTGTAAATAACACAAAAGCATGGATTCATCCTGCTTTTTATCAACAGTTGCAGTGGTGGCTATCTAATCGTGTGTGCTTCCAGTAGAAGAGCACACCATGAGACAAAGCTCAAATCATCTCAAACTGGTTTTTCCAAACATGAAAGTGATGTCACAGTATTCAGATGGCCTCCATAGTCACTAGATCTCAATAACATGAAGCATTAAGGGAGTTCTGAAGGCAAAAAGGGGTCTAACACACCCTTCCGTCAAAGTGTACCTAAAGAGTTCAGCAAGTGTAAAAACCTGAATGGGAAATGGACTGGTTCTTATACATTGTTTTTCTATCCTACTTGAGCATTCAAGGAACTTTATACAACATGTCTCATTCAACCATTCACACCCATTCACACACTCATACAAGCACTTTTTTATACTTTTCTGTCCACTGAGATAAATGCACTGAGAGCAACTCAGGTTCAGTGTCTTGCTCAAGGATACTCTGGGGTGCTGACTGAAGCAGCCAGAGATCCAACCACCAACCTTGTCATTAGTAGATGACCTGCTCCTAGGCTCCTCTTTTATTCACACTGCTTTTATTCACTGTGGTGCTGGCTTCTCAATAAAGTATGCAGGGTTACATAACCTTAATTCTACTGACTGAGGTACCTACAGACTATAAGGGAATACATTTTCTCACAGGTAGTTTGTTCTGTTATTCCAATTTTTCATGACTTTTTAAATTAACTTCAACTAATGTTACTTTTTTACTCTACCTAACACCTTGGGATCCCTCAGAACTCTAAAATATTGATGTTCAGAGGGAGCTAGGGACCCACCAAGTGTTAAACACTATCGTGTGCTTATGTCTATGATACGTGGTAATAAAACTAATGATGTTGTAAGCGAAAAATAGGTCAACATGTTGCTATAATTGTTTCTCGCGCTAGTTCTAGCTTCAGATCCACAGGAATCTCATTCTAGAGTCCTTATATGTTAAATATGTTGTTAGTGAGGTTTAAACATGGACTTATCTCTGGTTAACATCAGATTCAACTGTAGAGGATCACAGTCCACAGGTTTTTATAACCTAATAAGGCTTCTGAAATATCAACCTTTAGTTTTAAAGAATCCACTTTGCTTAATGAAAATCATCAGCCAAGGCTGTGAAAGTATGGGATCTGGTCACTGAGCTTAGATTATAAAAAGAAAAAAAAAACATGATATGGGAATAATGAGGGCTTTATGGGGCAGACGTACTGTCTGAACATCACTTGTGTGCTCTCACTCTAATTGGGATAGGCCTCACGAAGTCTCATTCAAGAGTCATCGATGTGTACAAGTATTCTTGCGAACTTTGTCAAAGATCGTTGAACAGCCACAGGCAAAGTGGTCAAATTTTCATCAGTTCTGTGCCAGCTTTAAATATTTCTGCAGGGCAGTACATGATAAATCAATCTACTTTTCACAAGTTCTTTAAGAAAAAGAAGTCAGCCAAGTCACTTAATGTAAAATATATTTTTTTTGACATATAAGAACAATTGAGGAGATAAATGCAGAAATTTATGCAGCGATAAATCAAAGGGAACCCACAAATGCACACAATAAATACAACGTGGTAAATAGCTTGTAGAGTTTTGAAAGCTGATGACACAGCAGGATTGTTTTTTACAGCAAACAAGCTGAGCATTTTTTAGCAGCATGAATTTTTATTTCCCCAAGATAGTTCTTCTTGAAAGGTAGCTAAATGAAGATGAAGATGAAGGTAGTCAACTGAGCACTTCCTAATATTTCTTCAGTTACAGTTGTGTTTTTGTACTCTTTCAGGGAGGAAGATTTGGGGGGGGGGGGGGGGTATAAAAAAAG
>VUQG01002610.1:0-15925 GCA_015106755.1 Etia nguti
CACACCACCTGTCACTTTCAGGGAGTATGAGACAAAGAGAGACATACTTGGGGATAATAGTAATGGTAGTATGTGTCAGTGTCTCTATGTGGGTCACTCAGTGTCAGTGTCAGTGTGTGAAGTCTGCAGGGACCACAAACTGGGTCAGCTTTTACTGCGTGTGTGCGCGTCGTGTCAGCATAATGCGCCTGCATCCGATGTGTTTGTTGATTTATGCAAACATTACCTATTAGGGTAATGTTTGCACAACTTCTTACAACAGTTATAAAATGATGGAAAGACTTTAATAGCATATTTCTTTTTGTTATTGGGTGCCTTTATTAGTTTACTAGCCAGTAATATGCATAAAGTTTCCACATGTAGGCAAAACGTGTATTTATGAGAATGAATGCTCGATAAATTCTGTTATTTCATTTTACATGAAATTTGCATGATTTCATTGTTTTGGTTTGGAGTGGAAAATCTGGCTGCCGACCCAACACCACCATATTAAAATTTCTTAGCAAAAAAATTTCTTCTTCAAAGGTAAATATCTAGGACTTCTGCACTTATAACACTTTACACTTTTTAACATTGAAGGGAACTGTAAAGTCAGGAAAATATTCTAAGCTTGAGAATGCCTGCATATTGCACAAACACTATGCTAATTATGCTGCAGTCACACTTTGGAAAACGAAATTATTACGAAAGTGTGCAATGCACTTGTGATATCTTTGCCTTGGACATGGTTGCTTTGCAGATGGTGATCATGTCTGCAAACACTCACAGTCAGTTAGCATTTTCAAAGTCACTTAGGTGGCTCAAAACGGTGATAAAACAGCGATAAGATGGAGTTAAGATGGAGCATGGTCATCTTCTTGGGGAACCAGCCTGTTGCTCCAAATACTACTTGCGAATCTGTCCCAATTTTTTTTACTGTAATCACTGGAAAACCGGTGAGAGTTTTCCTAGTTGCAAGGAGGTTGCTGTCCTATTTTTACTCTAGTGTGACTGAGCCAATAGGATGACATGCATGAGCAGAACTTTGTAGGCACACATCTGTTTAGACTAAAGAATCTTAGGTAATGTGCATTTTTTTTTAGCTGTGCTGAAAAAAAGCAAGTTTAAAGACTTATTAAAAATCCAACCATTATGCAGATCATTTAGAACTTATGTAACACAACTGATATGGCTGTTAGTAATTACAATGTGATTACTGAGTTTAGGACCAGTAATGTATGTGTTGTAATTTGTTAAACCACTGTGGATCTTTTCAGAGTATAATACACTCTTGCTCCCGCATGCTGCTGCGGTAATAGAGACCTTTGATACTTTCCCATTCCACTATGACTTTAAAGTTGCTGTGAGTCATACTCGCAGCTTTAGTGAAACACCTCAGCGTCTTATTTGCACAGTCAAAAAGCCAAAACCTGACTTTAGTAGAGTGGGCAACACAGAGAGGTACAGCGTGTCCACATAAAGTAGTCAGCACTGTGATGACTAAGCCGAGGCAATACTCTGTTACTGCACTCACAAAGATAAACACGCCTAAACACACACATACACACACACACACACACACACACACACACACAGACACACACACACTGAAGACTTGCTCCACCTCTCTATGTCCATTCCTAGTTTCTTTGGAGCTCCACACACATATGGCTTTCCGTAATACGAGGTGGCAGTGAGTCATTGTGTGTGTGTGTGTGTGTGTGTGGTAACATCACCGCTCTCACCCCTACTCCCCTTCTTGTTTGAGCTGTGTTTTTCTTGAGCATCTGGTTGAGGAGATGTATGAGGGAGGAGTATGTCCCATTTTGCCAAAATCTCTGGGCCGATGCTGAACACAGAACATCTGGATCAGGAAGGGACGTTGCGTACGTGTGTGTGTGTGTGTGTGTGTGTGAGTGAGTGAAACAGGCATTGTGCCAAAGAAATCAATCAGAGTCACATCTGGCAGGCACAAAACGCAGCTGGACGCACAAGCAGTCTTAACACAGATCATATGTTGTTAATACAGAGGTGAGACAAATGCAAGACATCTGACATTTGTAATATACATATATTCGGGAATGTGCTGTTATTACTGATAATTATAGTAAATCCCATGCACACACGCTGTTAATAACAACCAACCATCTCACAGTTAAAATACCAACTTAAGCCGGAGCAAGATGTAAAAATTCTTTTCACCACATTTTATTAGTCTGTATGCGTAGGCTAGCTCTTCACACTGAAGTCTGAAACCTATTTCCTCAAATTCGCATCGGCAGAGCTGCAGACGTTTAGCTTCGGGCTCGTTTTTGCACCCGTCTCCGCATCTATTTTGAACAAGAGGAGATCTGCAGTGTAAGTAACAGTTAAGAAGAAGGAATAGGGAGGACCAGAGTAGGAGGTCAGCTCGGGTGAAAGAAATATCTACGACATAACATCATATGACCGTAAGTTGTCCTGCTTGCCATCTCCCCAACAATATATTCCAGATGGCTGCAAACTCAAACACTGAACTGGGAACAACTATGTGCTTTTTTGGCACCAGGCCTCTTGTTTGTGTAGGCTACATTGAAGTGCTTACGAGTTTTGCGTGGGTTCATAAAGGGAGTGGGATTTAATTTGTGCCATTGATTTATAGATTTATTTTGATGCTTGCCAACCCACCCCCTCTGTCTGGCTCTCATCTTTTTTTTTTCCCCCTCACTGCAGATGGTTCTAGTTTTGCAGGGCTAGGTCACAGCTATTCAACGTCTTCACCATTTCAATGTTTGGCAGTTTCACCGCCCTAATGTGTCTCTCTATCATTAAGTGTTTACTACCAGATAGTTTTGTTCATTTCACGCCACGGTGCACATCATGAGAAAGCCCATCAACCTGCATTCACCTGTATTTTCATTGTAGCCTGAATGAGTTCATTTAGTGCTTTGAATTAGATGAGAAAACTGATACCAATGAATATTATCTTTCCAATAAATATTTAGAGCCAGCTGCAGGTTAGTGAACGCTAAAGTTACACTAGAGAAAACAATAGTGGGAAATGATGACACAGCTAAAATTATTGCCAGAATAAGAATAAGAAACATCCACTCATTATATGTCATGCTGCTTTATAAAATATGTGAAACTGCCGATGAAAATTTCATGTACAAATTCAAAATGGAGTGCTTCCTTCAGGGTTCAGGGCGTGGGTCCAAGAGGAATTTTGACACATGTGACACATGTGCACCAAATTTCATACATGTGTTAAATTCATATATGGTTTGCAATTTTAAAGGGCCCAATAAAATAAGTAAATTTACACCCGCCCTAACACAAGCAAAATTTCAAGTGTTTTCGATCATGTTTAGGTTATGCAATTCATTTTTATAATTAATAAAACTGAGCAGAGACCATGCTTACCATTGGATAAGCAGTTAGGAATGGATGGTTGAAAAAAGAAGTGGATGCAAATAGATACATTTTTTTTTAAATCTGCATTTTTGCTGGATGTTGCTCTGTCTGACTTTCTGCCCTCGTGCTTGTAGCGTACTGACCTGTGAATCTGTTAAGCTACTCTACTCCCACACAGTTCCCTTTTTATTAGGACTAGACGATGGATAATGAACAGGATCATTTAGTGTATTATAACTCCAATTCTGTCACCTCAGTACTTCATTCCTTCCTTTTTCGCAGTAGTTTCATTATATTTTTTCTAAAAACTTGTCCCAGTATCATTAGTTAACATTGTTTCATTTCTGCGTCTTTCCCCTGTGGTTTGCCATCGGATGCCAGTGCTATTCACTCACTACTCCTCCCCCGCTGTCCTAGACCATATGAGGGTGTCCTGTATTCCTTACCCAGTACTTCCTTTACTGGGTCTTTTAATTTACAGGGTCCGTTTACTCATGCCAGACATTTGTTAAGCCACCCCAGCCCCCTTCTACCTCTGCTGTGAGGCGTTATGTAAAACTCTGCTGTAACCCTTTCGCTCACGCCCGTTCACACCTGCTGCAGCAGTGCTGGAGGCGTGCCAGGTGCCAGTCAGTTGGCACTTTTCCCAGATATGAACGGCACAAACCTCGACATGTGCGGTGAGCTGCAGAGGGGCTTGTGGGTGTGTTTTGTCTGTGTGTGTGTATGAGTATCTACTCTTGGCAGATGACACATGCCTCACATGCCAGACATGAGTAAAGCCACTTGAGCTGTTGCATTTAAATACTCTGCATTACACAGCGAGTGTGTGTGGTGCACAAGATGGCAAATTGCACACACACTTCCGGTACACCAGTCTTTGGCAGCATTACCATCAGGGTAGCAGCAATTATGAGAAGTGACGTGTCCGACTATATATTTAGTATAAATTTGGCCCCGTGGTGGTAGAGCTGAGAGAAGCGTTCTGCCCTTCAGTGTTGAGATCACCACTTTACATATGGACATTGTATGTCTTCAGTGTAAGATTAATGTGCTCTCTTACCCTGTAAAAGCTGGAATACCGATTTATGGATCATCCAGATGGTAAGCGAATAAAACAAGATCGCTCTTTACTCTTATTAACCCAAGATATATGGAAGAATGCGACACGAGATAAGCATTTCTAATATCTTGTTATCTTATAATAATAATTTTCTGCAAGCCTTTTTTTCTAGCACTCTTTCTGGTTTGATATTGCAGATTTACAAACTAGGCCTTGCTCGTGTATCTCTAATCAGATCCCTTATACTGCCTTATACTGTGTAGCATAAGAGACCAGTTGTGTTCAGAGATTGAGGACAAGAAAAGCAGAATAGACTGACTGCTTAGTCCAATTTGAAACTTTTGACTTGGATGACAAGGAAGCTGATGATGCAGTTAATTTAGAGTCAATAAAGACAAAGGACGCAAATGAGGAAAGAGGTGTTTTTATTGTGCTTCAGACCTCCTGTTGAAGCTGGGATGTGAGTGTGGAGGAATGAAAACAGTAATTATTTTTTTAAAGCAGGTCATGTTTTGATGGCATCATGTTTCATTATGCTGGGAAATTAGCACGCGCTAAACAGGCCAGCGGGCTGAATGGTCTAATTAGGGAGCGGCGGGAGGAGTGGAGTGCACACATGTGTGTGCTGATTAGCATGCGCTCAACATTCTTGATGTTTCTTCGAGAGATGAAAGCGTGCCCGATGCTTTTGTGTTCATTAATGTTCTACCTGTACGATTTGTACAGCCTGCGTCTGAATGGAGAATCAATGGAGCATTGTGATGGAAAGTGTTTGTGGCACTGATGTACTGACTGCCTTGTTAGGGATGATTATAGCTTAATGAGCTCCAGCCAATCAATGAAATCTTTCCCACTTCTCTCATAATACCGTATGAAATACAGGACTCTGGTTTCTCTCAAGTGGCATTTCATTCAATTATATTTTGGCATTGTTGCATTTAAATAATTTTAATGTGCCTGGCTATTTAATTGCTATTAAATGAATGTGTTTTTAAAAAATTCTTGTTTTTTAAAAAATGCTTGTGGTAATGACACTCAGGTGGTTGTCATTTTTCCTTTGTTGAGTGAAGTACAGAGATACTCTATGGCCTTCTAGTGCTGTGCTCCGCAACTAAACCTACATCCCTTTCTGTGTCTGCAGTACCAGGGAGCACGTGACCCCGGAGATGAACAAGCTTCGTCAGAGCCTGAGGAGGAAGAAGCCCACCTATGTGCCAGAGGCCAGCAGACCGCATCAGTGGCAGGCTGACGAGGAGGCTGTACGCAAGGGCAAATGTAACTTTGCTGTTCGGGTAAGTATCTACAGTAGATATTTAGTTAATCTAAGCCTGATTAATTTCTTTTTTTATCTCTTTTTAATTTTATTTTATGTTAAGTATGAAAAAGCAAGTGAGTTAAGACAATGAGATAATATTTAAGCAAGATCTTATGTGCTAACAGTGATGCTGGCTAGTGGAGCTGCTCAGAGCGAACCTCAGCTAAAATAGCCTTATCAAAAAAACGCAAAATGAGAACATATTTTTACACAAACTGAATGCTGAACTAGACAAGGTGGCACCTAATATGCCGGTATTATCAGCCATGTCCTAAATACTTTCAGCACAATTGAAACTTATATTCACTCTCTTACAGATATCACAGGGCGGGAAATTATTTAAAGAAAACAAATCTTTTTTTAAAAAAAAGCCAGGATGTAAACATGTTTAGCTCTGTTATAATGTTGGGATTTTAATAAAAGAGTCTTTAGGGATTAACTAACTTTTGGAGCCAGCCTCAAGTGGCTATTTAATGAATTGCATTCTGCCTTTGCTTCATTTTTAAGCCCCGGGGCCTGGCCCTCATTCGTTAGTGAAGTCAGTGCTGTATAAATACATTCAGCAATAAAGGGTGCACAAGATTCTCACGTAATTATCACTTTATCTTGGCAGTGCCCGCTGTTAGTTTTTATGCAAAGCTAAGCTAGTTTTTTGCTGCCACCAGCTTTCTTGAAATCTGAATTATTATTATTATCTGAATTTAAAAAAAAATCTAAAAATAACATAAATCCTATTATTTCTATTTTGTTCATAATATTACAATAACTAAAGAAAGCAAGTATACTTTTAAATGTAATGCAACCCAGCATACCAACATTCTCATTCAGTAAAAGTATCCACTGAATAAGAATGCATTACATTTCACTGGTGTACCTAACAAAGTATTTTAAATGTAGTTTAAAAGTTATGTAAGTCTTAATGAGCATATTAGAATATTATTAACTTCAAATGACTGACATAGAGTCAAATAAACATAACACAGTCTGTCCTTCATCCATAGGCTGTGTGATACAATTCAGGGTACTTTGACTCTGACCTTTGATCTTTATAAGAACCATCAGTAGTAAAGCACTGATCCACATTCTGCCTCAGTAGCTGAATGCCTCCCATGCCATATATGCAAAAAAAGGACCATCATTAATGGACCAATTTACTGATAACAAGCTCCATTCTGAGCATGTACTGTATGGCCATACTTGAGAGCTAAAGTGATTTGTAGAAGAGCTGGAGAGAGAATGAGGGTAGGAGATGGAAGCCAGAGAAAGAGGAGTGACGATGAGGTAAGGTTATAGATTACAGAGAGCACAGGAAATGACAAGGTGAGGGATGAGGGCGCACAGAGGGTAAGGAGAGACATTTTCAGGTTTGACATGAGAGATAGATGGACCAGATAAGATAAGTGAAAGGAAAGAAAGACCGCAGACTGAATGGACCAGGAGAGAAATACAAAGCAAAAAGATAAAGGCAACAAAGAAAGCTGAGAGTATAAGAAAAGGCATCGTGTGGGGCTGAGGCTAATGGAAAACGGTCCTGATGGTAATGGTCCAGAGAGCTAGCAATGAGATGGGCACTGAAGTGGAGCTCAGAGCTTTAGCAAGAGATGTGAGCACAAAAACCTCTGTCTCTTTATATGTTGTTTTTACCTCCATGCTCCCTCAACCATCTTTTCTTTTTCAGTGCTTTCTCAGAGTTTTTTAGTTTCTAAATGAGTCACGAACTATTAATGCCTTTTCAAAAGCAGTGGAACTGTAGCTACCAAAAACGAAAACGTGTCAGCTCAGCTCACTGCTGAAAGAAAAGTTGTTTTTTTGCAAACTAAAGAATGTGGGATAAAATGGCCCATTGGAAGATTTGCCTAGTGCCTCTCATACTTTGGTTATAGAGCATATGAAGCTCTAGATGACCTTACGTATGTTTTGACTTCAATTTGTATGTAATGGTCATCATTATGTTTTTTTAACAACACATGTTATTTTATTAATATATCCAGTTAGCAAGCTAGCAAGGTAAAATAACAGCTGCCAACTGTGATAGTGTAAGGCGGACCAAACTATGTTAGCTCAACCAATGTGACATTAAAGAGGACGGTCACCCCCTTTTTACAGGTAGCATTGGCACTTATGTAATTCCTGTTGTTTACTATCAGTATTTGTTCAGGCAAGCAACAAAATCTAGCTCAGCCTATAGTAAATGGTACATGGACTGGTTCCTATATCACACTTTTCTACTCTACTGGAACACTCAAAGTGCTTTATACAACATGTCTCATTCACCCACTTTATTTCCTATATAAGTGCTTTCTATATAACAATCACACACTCATACTCCAGTGAATGCATCTGAGAGTAATTTGAGGTTCAGCATCTTGCCCAAGGATACTTTGGCATGCAGACAGGGATCAAACCACCAACCTTCCAGTTAGTGGATGGCCTGCTCTAATTCCTGATACCTGCCTAAACCATAGTCCTAATAACATTTGCTGATTTCAAGCCAGCCTACATCAGCTGATGCTTCAATTTATTGTTTGCTTTTGTCTTTGGAAAGTCTCATAGAAGGCACTCCTTATAAGCTATTTTAGCATACATACCCTTGCTGCTTTCTCTGCAAGCCACTTTGCAACCTGCCTTCTTTCCATATTTTCTTTCAGTTCATTCTTCTTATACCTTTTGAATGACTTGAATAACAGTCAAAAACAACAAAAACTAAGTAGCTGAAACTCAGTGCTATATATTTAAATGTAAAGCAGAGTTGCCCACATAACATCACAGTTGCTAATTACCCTGTTATGGACAAAGGTCAGCTGAAATATGATGAGAATGGAGTGTGACAGATGTTAAATAATCGATCCCACAAAACTTAATTTAAAACTTAATTTATCTCTGTGAAGTTTTTTTATTCAGCTCTTCCAAACCTGAGCTGTAACTAAAAACAAAAACCTTGGAAGTCCATCCATAAAGTAAACTCACAATCTGACTATGAACTTTGTTTTAATATCCAAATTGCAAATGTAAGATGACTATTTTTTTGTCTCAAAGGAAATTTGACCTATATTTCACCGGCCACCTGTAACATATTGAATTGATTTAAAACTTTTAATTACTTTAGAAGCCTTACGTTATTGCATCGCTCCTATCTACATTATAGATTTTGTCTCGCCTTATGAACCCAGCTGCTGCCTGTGTTTCCCAGATCAGACCTTCCTGATTGTTTCCAACAGTTTTTTGCTTTCACAATATTCACTTCAGTTGAGTGAGTTTCATTTGCAGGAAGTTTAAATAAAGAGTCCTGGTGTGTTATAAAATGTTAAAAAGAAAAACCTAAAACCATCTGTTTTTGTTTTGTCTGCAGTACCTGGGGTTGGTGGAGGTGGAAGAGTCGAGAGGGATGCACGTATGCGAGGAGGCAGTGAAGAAGCTAAAAGTTGTGAGTAACCCACACTCACTCCTAACACACACTTTTTGCTGCATTACTGAAAGTACATTTTGTTACAAATATGCACCCAGAGGACTTCACAAACTTTGCAGGAACTCATTACAGGCCCGGTTGCGGAAAGCCAGTGCGCCAGTGTATTGACTGAAGAAATGCACAAATGCACACACGTTCAATACTTGCTCTTCTTGTTGTTTTCTACTTTTTTACCCCGTTAATTGGCCTCTCTGGTGGGTCCTATTCCATATGTATCTGATGTCACCATAGAAAAGCAAGCAGAAAATGAAACTGGGGCGTACGCGTGCTCGTGTAAACACATAGTTTGCCCCCCTGGGAAGCTAGATTCGGACAGGGAGCGTGTGAACAGAGTGACTCAGACTGGCCGGTGTCAGACAGCCACACACACACAGACACACACTTGAGGTTGTAGAAAGGACAGGCGTGTACAACACATTTTTCATGTTATTTCTCTGCCACTGCTTTTCTTGAAAAACTAATATCGAACTGAACTTTTCTTTAAAATCGATCCATTTTCTGCTTTGAATCTCCATTTTATATCTTATCCCCAGGGAGGCATGTTACTTTAAACTTTATATAACAATTTACAGAAAATCCCTGAAAACCTTCAATTTGTTTTGCTTCTTTCCATCCTCTATCAACACCAGCATCTTTCTCTCTGCATTTGCTCAAGCTAAAACATTTCTCCCAGAGTTCCACCCTGCCTCCACCTCATCATTTAGCCTCCCTCTTCTTCACTCCATCATTCTCAGATTCTTCACCTTCATTCTCGCTCCCTCGTTCTTTTTGTCAGTGGGATTATGCAAAAATGGGGCTCCTTATCGCGTCGCTGTGGGTTTCAAAGCCATTTCCTGCAGTGCTCTGACTTTCTGTTTCCCTTACTCGCACACACAAACTCCGATGCGGATTCATGTGCACGTGCACGCTCACACGCACGCATCCAGATTCACACATGAAGCCCTTGCTTTTTCAGTCTGTTTATTTTTAGCATGGCCCATGTTGAGCGTGTTATTAGCGCTGCCTGGTGCCCACCTCTGGCGAAATGATTCGTAGTGCCAGCTGGCACAGTTTTTAGCTGCTCCCGCCTCTCTTTTCTTAACCCTCCACTACCTCATTTATTCCAGGGATGTCGTCATTTTACAAAACAGCAGACAAAGAATATAGGTGGCGTTACAGTCTCGCTCATAAGCTTCAAGTACAATTTAATACTGCTACTTGTCTATAAAGGTTTTAATGATTTAGTGTCCCTTGTTCTTTGTTTTTCCAGAGTGGGAAAAAGACAGTAAAAGCAGTATTGTGGGTTTCGGCCGATGGACTCAGGGTGGTAGATGACAAAACCAAGGTAAAAAACACTTATCTTGCATGTGTCTCCTTGTTTTGTCCTCCTTTCTATCTCTCTTTTCTCTTCTCTTTTTATCTACGCTATCACTCACCTGACAGCAAGGGCATGGTGCACAGTCGTGCCTTCTTGTTGTCATGTCCACAGTCTTGTGCACACCAGTATTTTATCTGCGTCTTCAGTCTCAGCCTCTCAAGACAGGCAGAGAGCAAAGTAACAGAGTTAGCCTGTCAAAAGAAGGTAGAAAGCCCAGTAATGCGTTTCGCTTATTTCCTCTCTAATACTTCAATTTGCGCAACATTTTTTCTTCTTTTTTTCCTCTCATATTTACTAAAGGCATGCATGTGCTAAACACAGACCACCAACAAAACTCTCATTCTGTCCTAGTTTGGTGACCCTAACAGAAGGGTCCACTGTGTATCCACTGTCTTGCTCCCAGGCTTTTGAGACTGTGTGTGTGTGTGTGTGTGTGTGTTTGGTATTTCAGAGCTGGCATATGTGACTCACGATTGCTTGCTAAAGGTGCTTAGTGGGGGAGGGAAACTCAAGTAAACACAGACACACACATGCACTTGAGGAGTGTCTGGCGGCCAGGGAGGCCTCCTACAGTGAGTGCAGCTCGCTGTGGTTCTATTGAAAGCAGAGCACAATAAAGAGCAGCAGAGACAGTGCAGAGAGTAAGCCCGATAGAGCAGCCTCTTTCTTGCTTTACTTTTTCTTTTTCTTTTTATGTGTTTAGAGGACACACACGGCCACACCTCTTCCAGTCTCTCAGTCCCACTCCTCCTCTCCTTCTAACCTCCTTCCTCCTATTTATCTTTCAGTCATATATTTATATATATATAGAACTGAGATTTTGGTCTTTTATAAGATTTAATTGCTATAAGTCAACTTGAACCTTGAAGCTAAAAAACACCAAAATCAGCAAAACAGAAGAAAACATAGTTTTGGTGGAGTCACGATAGGTTGTTTTCTTTTGGCTTGCACTTTCGTATGTTTCTTTTCTACCACATTACCTAAACAACAGGTTAATTTAAAATATACCACACCTTTACTAAAGCTGTAAGGCTGTAAAAAAAATTAAAGTGTAAATGTATAAATGATGTTTTTGCTCGAGCGTCACATCACTTTCTAGCCCCAAGGTTTTGAATGACTTGATAAGACCTAATTTTGCTTTTATAACATGTGCGTCTCACCCATGCTTAGTGTGTTCACACAGTAATATAACACATTTATTTCAGAGGGCATGTGTTTGAATAGAAATGTGGAAACAAAAAGCAGGCTCACTCGTCATTTATTAATAAATTCCTGCAAAAGCAAGTTCAGTATGTTTTATGTTCAATAATTCATATAATGGGTTTACCCTTACGCAGGAACATTAGGAATTCTAATTGTGCATATTAAGGTTGTCATTCAGTGCTCTACAAAGGTTTTAGCATCCTTTAGCTCAGTGTTTTTATTTTTCAGCCTGTAAAAATACTCAATTGATTTTGTCTTATTGCTGTTACGCAAGAAAAAGCTCTAATATTGTTAGCCAGCTGTACAAGCCTTGGCCAACAACAAACAGTGTGCAGACACAGTTAACACACTGAAGCCTGTAAGAGTCAGATATTCCAGTCAGAAGATACTAGAGCCCCAAAAGAGAGATAAAGGAGAATACTGAACTAACTGTGAGATGACCAAAATTTTAGTATATGTAACATCTTCACAAGTTAATTACACATGTAATCTATATATGATAATCATTAAAATAATTTAATGCAAGTTTAACTTAATAACTTTTAGTTAGACGATCAGCTTTGATCACTTTCTTCCTGTTTTATTTCATTGCCTGTTCGTCATCTTTGTCATCATCTAACCTCCATGAATCAGCTAGTATGCTCTTATTAACACCCCCACGAGCCTTTATCAGATCCGTTCCCACAGTCTATCAGTATACTGTGGGCTTGTGCATATGTGCGACGTGCATGACCTTCATAATAAATTACCAGTAGAAAGAAAGAGTAAAATCTTATTCCATTCAGCAGAGTGACTCCTCCACATAGATGACACAGCCAGAGTCACTGCCGAGCTTTATTCTTCCTTTCACTGATAGAAGGACGTGGTCTGAGTCACCCACCCCCGCTCACCTCATTACAAATATTCCTCACAAAAGCACAGAGAATTATAAATCCCTAGAAAACACATCAGTGCATAAATACAGTATTATGTGTGTGTATTAACACAGAGGAAGTCATTATACCAGTGATGAAGAAACAGACATGTCGGTCTCTGCTCAGCCTTTCACCTCAGTACCAGCATCCCCCTCCATTCACTAATTGGCCCACACTGAATAGGCTGTTATTCTTCTACTTTTTTCTCATCACATCTCTCTTTCCTTTCTTCCCTTTTCCCATCCTCATCCTCCCTCGTCTTCTCCCCTCGTCCGCCCGTCTCTTTGTTCTCTTGTGACACAGAAAGGCAGGAAGGGAGTGTGTGGATGAGTGTGTGTGAATCCTCTTTCTTCCTTTTCTTCTTGCTCACGCCTCTTGTTTTTCTTCTTCTTTCTGTTTTTGGTGAGTCAAAGAGGTGAGCTGGGGGGCCCCTTAATGTACACAGAGAAAGACGGGGGCCCCCTCTTAGTTTCTTCTATAGTGACTATACATGCTGAAGCCAGCTGAATAACCCTTTTATTGAAGGAAGGGCAAGTTGTGGAAACATCGCAGAGATTAAAAGAGGCTTCGGTGTCATTAGTCTGTAGTCACTTTCTTTGCTGTCATCAGTGGATGTGTAAATAGGTTTATGGGGGGTTGATGGGGTTAAGTGAGGTTAAAAGCAGTGTGTCAAGTATTGGATCGGTCTGTGAGCTAGTGCTCCCAGTATTAAAGTGATATTTCCTGTTTTTCTTCAATTAAGCTGCAGTTAGTTTAAGGCCCTTCTACCTGCTATAACAATTCAATTGGCTTTAGTGTAATATGAGCGCAGTCAAATGCAATAATCTCCTCTTACTCTGTTCTAAATTCCTTTGCCTGCCTCTCTCAGGACCTCATCGTGGACCAGACCATAGAGAAGGTTTCATTCTGCGCTCCGGACCGTAACTATGACAAGGCCTTCTCCTACATCTGCAGAGATGGGACTACAAGACGATGGATGTGCCACTGCTTCATGGCTCTGAAAGACTCGGTGAGGAGACAGTTCTAGATACCCTTTATATGAAAAAATGTCTCTGTTGCACTGGCTTTTATATATATAAGTGCAAAACAATTCTTCCATTTGTTTTCTCCAGAAAAAAAAGATCTTGAGGTTTACTTTCAGTATTTTAAAGGGGCTTAAAAACAGGAATAAATTAGCAGTGGCAACAAGGGAACTTGTATCAACAACAGGTAATAACAGGTGCAGAGTGGGTAGATTCCGAGTGCGACTCAACTTTAAGGCGAGTGATTTGAAGGAACTAGAAGGAAATAATGCAGTTTTTCTTATTATGGCTGTGATCTCTGCTGTCTAAAAATGTCAAAAGTAGTCGGATATTTTCTGCCTATGCGAAATAGAGTTTGGTAAAGTTTGGTATAAACAAAAATAAAGACTCATCAATATCATAAAGCCATTTACACACTCTGGATATTCTCAAGAGAATCAGGTCTGGACATACACAACTGGATAACTCCACTGCTGATTTAGATAAAGGCGCTATCTGTATGGCTATTGTATAGATATTTGTTAGGGAGCATGACAGTTTCAGTGTGATTGTGTTCACCTTTTGGGTTTTCACATGTATCCCCCATCAGGTAATGTCTATATATGGCTACATGAGTGCGTGTGTGAAAATGGCTTTGGATGTTTCCTTTTTAATTGCCATTCTTACCTAGACATACAACACTAAGTCACACAAGATACTTGCATCCCAGTGCTAAATTTAATTTATTTACATTGTTAAAATTTCCGGAGGGGAGTTTTCGTAGCTCTCTTTTTAATAACAAATCACTGAATAAAAATAAACAGAGATTTCACTGAAAATACATCTTCATATATTAACACGCATTGCAATCTGACATACAGGTAAACATAAATACATCAACCCACTCTGTGACAGAGGTGTCTCAAAATACAGCTGTAGCCAATTAGATGAATTCATTGCATTGTTTTTGAATTTTCTCTACATGTCACTAAAATAGTTTCACTGGAATGACCTTGGGATAAGCCGACTGAAATTTAAAGACATCTGCAATAGAACGAGTGCTGGCATAGTATAATGTGGTTCTAAACCCCACAGTGGTTTCATCAAGTTAGACGGTGAGTTGGATTATTAATGTGGATGGAAGAGGATGCAGCACAGACCTCGAGGATTAGGAGAAGGGATTAGATAGAAGCCAGTGGCGTTATCTGCCCATTTGTGTCTCTCTCCATTTCCACCATACAATATCCACAACTGTGTGCTCATGTTAAACTGGACTCTCTCTTCTGTAATTGCCGTGGCTGTCTTTGTATAAGAAAGAAGCTAAGACCAGCAGCCAGTGTACCAGAGATTTGATGGAAGATATTAATGACTCAGTGTAAAATGCCAGCTCAAATTAGTAGCTTTCAGAGGGATAACTTACTTTGACTTTTACTGATATGAAAGTTTCTTTGCAATCCTAAAGAAACTCTATTATTCACAAATAAAGAAAAAGGCATTTGAAAATATGTATGATAAATTATTATATTTTGGGATAAGAGAAAGTGTGCAAATGTGTTTTTATGCTGTTTTTTTTCTTTCTGTTTGTTTTTGCATTAGGGGGAGAGACTGAGCCATGCAGTGGGTTGTGCCTTTGCTGCCTGTCTGGAGAGGAAGCAGCGCAGAGAGAAGGAGTGTGGTGTGACGGCTTCATTTGATGCTAGTCGCACCTCGTTTGTGCGTGAGGGCTCCTTCCGCGCCAATTCCTCCTGCAGCCAGCAGGGCAGCAGTAGTGAACGAGAGGACAAGCTGCAGGAGAAAAAGAAAGGTAGAAGGAGTTTGGTTTTTTTTTGCTTAGGCAAGAATAGCACCATGATAATTACAATATACAAACTGTCCTGAACAGAAGTGATTACCGTAACCCCTTCTTCTTCCAGACCAGCCCTCTATCATGCCGGCCCTTCCACCTGGCACCGCCTCCCCACCCGAGGGTGCGGCCTCCCCTATGGAGCGACCAGAACCAGGCGGGCCTCATGCCATCCCCCGCCGCCACGCGCCCATTGAGCAGCTGGTGCGTCAAGGCTCATTCCGAGGATTTCCGGCCCTCAGCCAGAAGAATTCTCCCTTCAAGAGGCAGCTGTCACTCCGTCTCAATGATCTGCCATCCACACTACAACGCAAGACAGATTTCGAGACCAAGAACCCTGGTGAGTGGAAGCGTTTTTGGCGTTATACTGACAAATGTTGACATCTGCTGA
>VUQG01002610.1:15945-29169 GCA_015106755.1 Etia nguti
TCTGCTGACCTCCTGACCCCAGTCCTGTTTTGTTAGAGCCTGAAGTTCACAACATTGGAATGTGGGGTAGGGCGATGAAAAGTACAGCGCTGTTCCTTCGAAGCAACAGAGCAAGCTAGTTTATATCTGTGCCCAATTCACGCTTTCATCATAGTTATAAATTTGGTTTTAGTGACTGAATAATAAAGAATATGAGGAAGTAGCACATGCTTTGATATGTTAGTAAGTTTAGAAATGTCTAAATGTGTGTTGGATGTGTAATGTGGTAATCAAAATGATTGTTCACACAAACTATATTTTTCATGTTGACATTTCATTAATTTAGATGACATTCAGTGATGGCCATTATTTATTTGTTGCTTTGTCTCCTATTAGCTGAGCAGCATGTTAAGTACCACCTTATTAATTGTTAGACTGACTGCACCACTACTGAAGTGCACCAATTATAGTAACAAGGGTGTCTAATTTAGAGCTTTTGTGTAAAAGGGGAAGCTCCAGAAGTACACTAATGCTTTAGGGTACATAGAAAGTTAACTATATCTTATTTAAGCTATTCTCTGTATGATGTGGAATAAGATGAATTAGTTTCACCATTAGTTTTCATTAAATCAGTATTAAAGCTAACACTACTAATATACTTACTAATGGATCAGTAGCAGGATGCAGCTTTCACATGCAGTTAAGGATACAAAATTGAAAAAAATGACAACAAAATAAATATTTACTAGTGGTAATAGACAATAATCTATGTTTATAGCAGAGGGATTTATGATATTAACATGTAGATGCTAAAGACTAATATTAGGCAATGACGGTCGTCTAACTTCATTCACACTTCATTCTTCTAGAGATGATTTAACCACACTTAATTTACACATGGCATCAAAATGACTCTCAGATACTCACAGGAAAATCAGGCAGGATATCACTCTTCAGGAAGGAATAGTATCTTTTTTTTTTAAAGGTAGGCTACTGCAAACCCCAAATTTCCAAATAATTATTTGTTATTCCAAAGAAGTCAGAGAACATGACTACTGCCTCTACAAACTATCTGCACACGGGGATGTATTCCACTTGCGTCATGGTTGTTTGTTAGAGGGTTATTACATTTTCCATTTGGCTTGAGCGTCACTGACCCCTGACTGTACACATCTGAGTAATCATATTACATATTACATCTTAGGTGAATTTACATTCATGTTTTCATGGCGAGCAGGTGTAATCCAGCTTTTTTCATTTTAATGCTTACCTTCCACTGAATACTTGACAAGGAAAAAAAAAGCAGTTATGTGAAGTGCTGTTATTATTGCGATAAGTGACAATGCTGACAGCTGCTGCCTGTGCAACTTTGGGAGCTCTTGGCTTTTTTAAGGGCAATTAAACATAACTGATTTAGCCCAGACAGGTTGCATATAAAGAAATACACAGTCCCCCCACTCCCCACCCATTCTGTGTGGTGCCACAGGATCAGAGTACTCAGTAGCAAAGCTGATTACAGTCATTAGAAGAGATGAGAGAGAGTTTTTGATATGACTGGAATACTAAACCACAACAGCACTCTCATTCACTATATAGTCCATCCTTTTATTTCCATTTCCCATTCGCTAGTGACTGTTACCGTATCCAGGGTGGTGGATATGTTGTTGTTTGAAGCTGTAAAGCCTTTTGAAGGCGTGTCATAAAGTAAAAAGTGTGAACCAGCTAAAAGGTCCTCAATTTCCCAAAGTGTCCTCATTTCAGTGGTCTTGGAGACACAAAGTAGTCCCCACATAGACAGATAGACAGGTACACACACACACACACACACACACACACACACACACACACACACACACACACACACACAGATAAAACCTAAATGGTCTCAGCCAATTCCTCTGCCTGCCTTCTCCCTTGTGACTCCCTGTACAATGTGCGTATTGATTTATGTGGTCAATCAGCTGTCCTGTTTAGCCTTCAGCTACTGTTCTACCAGCCCTTGAACCTGCCACTGCACTGAGGAAAACACACGGAGTATAGGCACACATGTGAAGTGCTTAAAGTACCTCTGAACTCTGAGAGGCACTGACAAGAGCAGGAAAAAAAGGGATCACAGGGCTGGTCTTTGTGGAAAAACGCACAGAGAAATCTTTGAAGGGAGACCTTACACATGCCTCCAGCGCCCTCTGCGCCCTCCAATATAATTCAAGGCTTGTATCCATACAATGCAGACAGTTAAAAGAGATATACATGTATTAGAAGAATGGATTTGAATGGCACACCAGTGCAATTTGCTATACAATGGGCCCATCTGTTGTAAACTTTTATTTCTCTTTATTTTACTTGAATCCCACTCTTGTATTCTTGAATCTGTCTATGTATTCATATTAAGAAAGTAAAATGTGAAAGAACTCTAACAGGAAGGACGAGGAAAAAACACAAGTATTATTTCTCTGAGGTTGTGAGGGAGGGCTCAGGAGACTACGAGCAAGGAATTTTATCTATTTATATCTGCAGTCAGTGGTTTAACCCTTGGTTGATGTAAGAAATTTGTATTTTGTTGCTTTTTAGGTCAAACAGTGGCCGGCATCAAAGTATTCAATGCTCTAGTTTTATGCCTTCGATGCTTACTAGGTCTGTTAAACAATTGTGTATTCCATCTCTTCTTTTCATGCTTTGCTCGTTGCCTCATTTCTTTCTCTCTCTTTCCCCGCCCCCCTCGTGTCCCTTTCTTGCTACTACCAGAGATGGATTTGGGATTGCCTGGTGAGGGAGACAGTAGTATAAATGCTCTGTGTAGCCAGATCAACACCTCGTTCACCAAACCATCAGACGAGCTCTTCTCCAACCCGTCTATGTCTGCAAATGGCCCGCCAACCTGCACCGTGCCCCCTGTTCTGCCTCCACCACCTGCGCCGATGCAAGGTAAGATAAGACTATAATAGATCAATATTAGTTTTGAATTATAACAAGTGGTGGGCAAGTTTAAGTTAAACTTTTACTCCATCACTTCTAGCCACCTCGTCATGGGTACAGACGGAAGCTCCTCTCCACTCTCCTCCCCCGGTTTCTGTGGCGATGCAAATGCAAAGTGGCCACAAACGCACGCCATCTGAGGCTGAGAGATGGTTGGAGGAAGTCTCCAAGGTTGTGAAGGCCCAACAGACGCCTCCTCCCGGCCCCACCATCCCCACCATCCCCGGACCTCCCTCCATCTCCAGTCATCAGATGTCCAGTCAGGCAGCCATGTCAGGTGCCCCAGTGTCCACTGTGCCCATGTCCAAACCTCTTATTTCCGGCCCCTCTGCTCTTTCAGGTCAGGCTCCGATGCCCCTCCCACCAATGTCAATATCATCAGTTCCTCTAATACCTGGACCTCCAGTTTCAGGTCCCCCTATGTCTCTTCCGTCCATGTCCATACCCACCATGTCAGGGCCAAGCATGTCTGGAGCCCCCATGATCCAGGCCTCCCTCCCCGGACCTCCAGGCTCACTTCCAGGCTCCATGCAACCGTTCCCTTTGGCTTTTGATAACACTCCAGCACCTGTGGGAATGTTTGCCAGTCAGCCTGTCCAACCTGCTTTTGTGCCCATGCAGACCTACATGCCAGGTCTAGCAAGCAGTATGACCTATCCCAATGCCAGTGTGCCTGTGGTAGGCATCACACCATCACAAATGGTGGCCAACGTCTTCTGCACTGCCACAGGCTCATCGGGCACAGGCAGCGCTATGGGCTCGGCTGGAGGAGGAGGACCCAAGGTGGGGACGCTTGGACCAGTCGGGCAAGCCCATTCCTATCCAGGTCCACCTAGTGCAGTTGGCCACTCTGCAGGTTTTTCAACACCTCCATTTTCATCCACTCCACCATTATCAACAGCCATTAATGGCCTTGCACTGCACAGCAGTACCACAGTGGCCCTCCAAAATGGGACCTCCAGCACTAGTGGAAATTGTGGCACTACTAGCAGCTGGCCGCCAGAGGGCAGCCAGCTAACAGCTCCGGTGGTTGATTCCCAAGAGGATGACCGTTTTGAGGCCAAGTGGGCAGCCTTGGAGACAAAACCAGCAGCTCAGCAGCCTGGGAACAAGGCATCAGCTGCGACAGCCAACCCATTTTCCAACAATCTGCAAAAGACTTTTGAGATTGAGCTCTAAGACAGACTTGGCCTCCCAAAGCTGTAGCACTCATCCTGGAGTTAAAGCCTTGGGAAGCCAGGCGCTAATTCCAGCATCTTTGCTTAGAATGGGATGCAGGTCCTTACATTTAGCCTAGGATCCAACCTGTGGCAGCCTAGCAACTTGCTGAATGCCCTCATAGGAGCCTACAATGATCTTGCTTTCTTCATGCTCCAATGAAACACAGAATAACTTAGCAGCTTGCTGGACTGTAATCTGAGGATCAGATCTCTAGCTCTCTAGACTTGATGGACTAAATCCTTTCACTCCACCTGCTACCTGCCTCTCCTCCCTGCTTTCTCTTCTCACTTCTGGCTTTACTTTACCTGCTGGAAGTCACCGGATGTACTGCACGTGCCCCCTCCAAGTACAGTGTTGAGGGGGTGAAATGCAGTTTAGTACTTTTTTTCTTTGAAAAGGGGACTCCACTCAGATGCATTCCAATTCCATGAAATGTTTCTTGGCAGTTTTAGTTGATTTTGGTGGAGACTTTAGCAAATGTGGTTACGTGACAAGATACGAGGAGAAGCAGAGCAGTGACCTGTTGACCGATGAACAGACTGAAGCTGATCTTAGCAAAGCACAGCAGAAGTTCAGACACCCGAAAGGGACTAGTCAATGACGTGAGACTCAACCCTACGAATCCAAAAGGAGTTACTGACCAATAGTAGAGATTTATGGCCAAAAGTATTTTATTTATTGTATTTTATTTTTTATTTTAACAGGTTATATGTACTTAAAGATCTAAATCTTAAAGCAGTGTTTCAGGAGCATGTTGTTGTTTTATTTCTACCCCCTATATTTATTTTTGTTGAATCATAAAGAGTAGGGAAACTACAGGTAGCAGGTTGTAAACAGTTGAAGGTAAACACTGTGGGAAATTAAATCATGTAACAGGAACCAAATAACCAGGGCATACAGTAATGTGACATATGAGACAAGTGTATATAGTGGCATGTTTCTTCCACCCGTTAGCCGTCACATAAATATGCTCCACTGCTGCTGCCGAGGCCAGCTGAGTCTGTACGGCTTCACTTTGGCATTGTCGCCAATTTCTGTTGCTAATGCCTGATTTAAAGGGCACTGGGACTTGAAAAATTTCTTCAGGATATCCAGCACACAGACACTCTGGACAATACAGCACAACAGTCCTTTGGACTCCATCTTCACCGGACAAACCCAAGGAACTTTAATAACTCAGTGGATTTAAAAAAGTAAAACTCTGCAACACTGTGCAACTGGTTGGGGGATAAAAAGATGCACTACATTCTAACATTCAAAAGTCCTTTTATGTGTTCAAACACAGGGTAAAGTCTCATCATGTACAGTATGATTGTGTATCCACCTCTGCTGCACTGCTGTGACGCAGCAGGGCTACACTCACAACTGATTTCTGGACTGTAGGAGAAGGGAAACACGAGCAGATATCGATTCAGGTGTGTGGGCTGAAAAAAAAAGCAAAAAAAACCCAACAGAAAGGGTTTCTGATGTCGAAATATTAGGGACAACAAAGATTCAGTTGATTACCAGAGGGGGAAAAAAAAACAGCGGAGAGGAAAGATGAAGGATAAGCTGTATGTGAGAGGATGTTGCTACTGTATACCTTTTAAAGAATGGGATGGAGGAAGTCTGAAGGAAGGAAAATCAGATGTGGGTTAAAAAAAACAAAAACCAAGATAAAAGCGAGAGGCAGTTTGCGTGAAAACATGTTGAACAAAGACACATTCATCACCCACGACACGAGCACTGTCTGCTATCTTTTTGTTCCTCAAGGCCAAGCCGCTTTCATTTCAGCATCCTATTCCTCGTCTCTTTAAACCTCAAGAAAACAACACTTTTTAATCATGTGAATTTATGAAAACAATGTTGCTTCTTATTATAACTGCAGCCTCATAAACAAGGTTTTTCTCAAACTGTGCGCAACTCCTTATGTAGTTAAAACTCCAGTACTGTCAGCAGAGCCTTCAGTGTTTGTCCAAAAGATGCAACCTTACTAAAAGTTCAAGCAGGCCTGTGTAATGAAGGGCTTTTCCATGGGTTACTTCTCTATGTTATATAAACTACAATCTGACCACAGATGGTCCTGCTACGTTCCTTAGGAACTGAATTGTGTTTGGATATATGGACTGCCACTGATTAGATTTCCTGCTCATTAATTCCCTACAGCTTAATTAGCTTGTTTGGTCTCTTCCTGTGGCCGGCTTTTCAGAGAAACTAAATTTACATGCCACTGGCCTAATTTACACCACCTCGGCTCCTCCCAGGTTTTACCCCTTTGTTTTCTGATGAATTTATATTTCTTCCCCACAGAAAAAAAGATTCAATCCGCTCCCTCTCTACAAAAACAAAACCGATTCCCTCATCAGATCAATGCTTTTATTTTGTTTAAAATCTTCTTTTTTTTTTGCCCTCAACTCTTGTTTGCACGCTCCCCCCCCCCAAAATGGTAAATGTAGGTTAATTGTGTTCCGCGTTAAAGCAAACTAAATGACCTCATAAACTTGATTGTAAAACCATAGTTTAGTGATGGTAACAAAGCAAAACCAGTGGAGTTTATTTTTAATCTTTATTTACAGAATTTTTGTATTTAAACCAACATATTTGTATTGTAATTACATTGTACAAAAGATAAATAAAGTAATATAATATTACACCTGCTCATGATTTGTGGGTAGTGATTGTGGTTTTCTTTTTATCTTATGTTTTGAATCATTTCTTTTCTGACATTTTCAGTCCTTCAGCTGATCTTTTACGCCTAACCCCAAGCAAAGCTACACTCTCTGTCTTCTGTTATTTTCATTCTGGCTCATACTTGTCGGCTTCGTTGCTGTGCTTTTTCATCAGCTAGATTTAAATGGGTTAAACACTTTTCCCTGGATGTTCTTAAACCACAGTAGAAACCCTTCAAGCAAGCCGATTTAAAGCAGTTTGGCTGACATATTGGATAGTCCTCACTGGCATTTATCTGGGAAGATCATTACTGCTCTCATATCTGCTGGCTATATATGTAACAGTCAGGAGATTGGTAGTGTAGTGCTGCAGACGAAGAGTGAAAAACACCTTTATATGTAACTAAAAAAAATGTTATGCCTTGCTTGTTTAAAGCAAAGCTATTATGGTGATTTACAGCTCCGCATGGCAGCATTCCATGATTCACAGATTGTGTTTATAATCAGAGCTATGTGCCCAAGATGGCCATATTAAGGATACTTGCTCTCAATGAGCAAGGTCCACTTTAATCTGTAGAAAAAAGGAACCGTAAAAACCTGAATTTTTGGTTTTAAGGTGGGAAATCACTGCTGGATAACTAAGAATTTTAAGAAAAATGTTCTCTTTTTTTCTTTTTGAGCATTGAATAAGGTGGGGCTTCCTCTTCCCCGCCTGTCTTTGTGCTGTGCAAACAAAAGTCAGCAGCAACTTCTCTGGCTGTAGCTTCATGTTTGACAGACATAAGCAAAAGCGGTTTGAAGGGTAATATAATACTTAGTCCCAAAGACGGACACAAAGGAATGTGGCTGCCAACAGGTTGAAACAGCTGACAGCTCATAGCCTTATTATACTTCCATTAATCTCCTTTTTTGTTACTTTCCTCTCTAACTAAACATCCTACTCCTGACTGAACTGCTGTCTAATACGCGCTATCCTCCAGTCAGCCAGGACCGAGTGCTGCCTCTCCTCAGGTCACTAATGGAACCAGACAAGGCCTCTTTTCTTCTTAAGGACCGTGAGAAACTGAGTGAATGCACACACACACACACACACACTCAGCGCTTGAGCAGTGGTAGCAGTAACTCTCATCAGCCCATTGTCCAGTGATCTGAGGACATAGTCGATGAGTTTGTGCTGCAGAGAAGGAAAAGAGGAGAGATCAGCCCTGCTCAGTAGCTTGTGAAGCTTGTCTTCCAGTCATTTTGGATGTGCATCATGTTTTATGCATGTCAAAATGATTTAATAACCAACGTTAAAGAAGCCATTATTAGTTGTTCTCAAAACACAGGCTAAGGCTTTATTAATAAGGACAGCCTTCATTGTTGTAGCCATGGTAGCGGTGTGGTCTGTGACATTTGTGCTCCCTCAGGTTAAATCTGGGTTATTTTTCAGTTTTACTTTTGGCTTATACATGACAACATTCTACAAAGACAATAACAAACATGGCAAACATTGCCTTTTTGGAATACTGATGTTAGCTCTTAGTTATTTGTGGACTCCAGGGCTGAAAAGTAAGGCCAGCACTGAATTGCCAAAGGCAGCAGTTCTGTTTCTAGCTGTTTGCTTGGCCTCACTTTGAACGTCTACTCAGTTCACATGTGCGTGCTTCGTTGGAGTGTTTTAAAAGAGTTAGAGTTGCCCCTCTGAGAATTAATGCTAATTTGCAGGTGTGTGTGTGTCTCTGTGTTACACCTGTGCACTCTATGGACCCAACACAAACACTGGTAGCACGAGCTATCAGCTAGTGCTGCTAGTTTGTCCATATACTCTTACAGCCAGTTTAATAGGCACATATGTCCAGCAGCTTGTTGATGCAAATATCTAATCAGCTAATCAGATGGCAGAAACTCAATGCATTTAGGCACATTGACATGGTCAAGACGACCTGCTGAAGTTCAAAGTGAATATTAGACAAAGCCTTAGGTATTAAAAATAGCACTTTGAATGCACTGTTATTGTAGAAAAGCAATATATAAGTACAAGTCCATTCACAAGAACAGCCAGACTGCTTTTTGCTGATTGGAAGGCAACAGTAACTTAAGTGACCATTCGTTACAACCAAGGTAGACAAAAGATCCACTCTGAATGCACAATAAATTGAACCTTGAAGCAGATTGGCTATAGCAACAGAAGACCACACCAGGTGCCACTCCTGCCAGCTAGGAACAGGCTCTCCTTCACAACCCCTTCAAATACTGATGAATCCTCCTCTCTTTTAACCATGTCTCAGTATAGTCCGACTTAGGTTTTGGTTTCTATCCCTTCCACAGCACTTCCATCATGTTTATGTTCCCTCAAAACACTGTTGTGTTCCATTTATGCTTTTGCAGCATTTTTCTATTTGCTGGTATTTTCTTAGGTTGCAGTGCTGACCATGTCCATCCCTTTAAGACCACAGTGTACTCATCTTCTGATGCCTGCTTCCGCAAGAATAACACATTGCAAAGCTTAAATCATCCAAAACTGGTTTCTTGAACATGACAGTGAGTTCACTGTACTCTAATGGCCTCCACAGTCACCAGATCTCAATCCAATAGAGCACCTTTGGGATGTGCTGGAACGGGAGATTCTCATCATGGCTGTGCAGACCTGCTGACCGAAATCTGTCGAGGAGTGTTTTCAGCAGCTCGTTGAATCTAGGCAACCCAGTTCTAGCAATATGTAACAAATTAAGTAGCCATGTGTGTATTCACTTCTGTAAATCAATCTGTAAAAACTGGTCACAAATACGGTTTTTTTTTTATTTTAGGGGTTCAGAACTATCATTTAAATTCAAACAGCCACAGTGCCTCCACCTACCTATCTACCTACTCTTACTTGTTACATTGTAGGCTGCTGCATAATGAAGCTGGTTGCAACAGTCTACATAGGAGATGGAAATGCTTGGTTGCCATGGTGACGTGGTTAAAGATTCATTTATAACATCTGAAAAACCGCTGGAATCTGCAGAAAAGGCTTCCTGTACATATACATTACAGCGCCAAAAGAAATTAAAGCAGCTGAAAATACAATATAATCCTAATGGATTCTCAAGGTGGGTCAGACAAGTGTGTGTGTGTGTTCATTTCTCTTTAAACTGCCTATTTGTTGCACACCTACCAGCAGTGTGAGATCACTCAGAACAGATTACATTAAACCAAATCATATAACAGTGTTTGAACGGCCATTTCTGTGAATTGTGTTTCACTTCAGATTTGTTCTCTCTCTCTCTCGTGCTTCACTGCCTTTAGTGGATGTGTACAAAAGGAAGGCTGTTGTCTCTTTCAGCCCTTTGCATCACTGTGTATGTGCATATAATTAAATAGAGCCTGTGAGGAAGGATGCGACCGACTGTGTGTGATATCCGCGCAACTGAGCGGAGCAAACATCTGATAGCTGTATAAGCACAGACTTGGTAATGGTTTTTGTGTAATGGACCATGGCCGGACTGTCAGCTCTGCACTGGATAATGTATCCATGCTACATGCACACACTCATTTATCCTTCTTATCGCTACTTGATCGCACAAAAAGGCACAAACACGCTCACGTGCATGCTGATATTTTCTGCACGTCAGAAATCTCGTCAAGAGTTTCTCGGACTCCAGGACTCGTTCTATGCACACTCGTGCAATACGGCCACATTTATTAGATATACTGTTTGCAGTGTGACCTCGCAGTCCTTGAAGCTTGAAGGAAGTAATTACATTGATTAATTGGATGTGGTTCCTATTGATTAGCGCAGCAGCTGTGTCTATTGTTTGGCACACAGCTGGCTCCACCAGCACGACAGAGTAATGTATATATTAAAGATGGGTCTTAAACAAAGCAAAGCAGTGATCCATTTTTGTACTTGTGTACATATTAAATAAGCCATGACAAGCTTCTACTAAGGGGGTGCAGTAATGTGCACTTGTCAAAACAAAAAAGCAACAAAAACACTAAGCCCTCAGGGATTAAGCCAACTTCAAATGCCAAGGCAAGAGCAGGGGCCTGTTTCTCCTAACAGAGCTCAGTTTAAAATCAAATAAGACTCTAACCACTTTCTCTTTTTGGCTGATAACAGCCTTCCTCCTGCCCTCCAATATAAGATCCTAAATTGTATTGCCTCAAACAATCAGCTCTTTAGATAACGGATCCAAAGGAAAGCTTGACCGGCTTCTGCACATCATCACAAGCAGGAATTTGTCTCAGAGCCCTCAGCTCGGTGCATCCATGAGTCTCCGTGTCCTCCTGACCTTCTTGTGTGTATTTCCCCTGCTATTCTCAAACTGAACAGGGTAATTTGTTGCGCGATACAGATCAAAATTCAATAATCCTTGAATTAGATGATGATTTATGTGTAAGGAGACAAAGAAGACTATTGTAAGCAGCAGAATTTCCCTCTGGGTACAGACCAGAAGGCCTTGGAGCGGGGAGTGCTGCCTCAATGTGCACAAACACAAAATGAGCACGGGCAGTGAGAGAGTGCCGGCTCCTACCACCCCCTGCCAGCAGCTGTCACTCATCAGCACTGGGTGCCAGAGAAGACCATAGCGAGTCAGCTCTCGCCCATTGTTTGCTCTCCTCAAATCGCCCAAGCAGTGAAGTAAATCGTCTATTTACTATGCCAGTAAACCAGAGGGGACTTTCCTGTGTGCTGTAATACCTAATAAGCCTATAGCAGACGGAGATTACAACTCTTTAAAATGGAGCCGTCTCCTCAGTGCTTAGTCACAAGCTTAATCATTTGTGTGACAGATTGTCAATGAGTAAATCCTCTGATATTTATGTCTTCTTTGTAAATGATATCATGCAACACGAGCCCCGAATATCGTTTTATTTGCTCAAAGTTTGCCATGCAGAGCTTTTCTGTTTCTGTAAAATGCTACAACTGAGGGGGGGCTTTTATTCCACTGAATAAATACCTTTAGAGGCTAAAGTGGAAAAGAATAAGCAGTCATGAGAGGTCTAGCAGTAAAAGAGTGATGACAATGCATGCCTCCCTGGGCATACCTGAGAAGGTGTGGACAATTTAGACAATGAAGCCCATAGACCTATGCACTGCCACTGCAAGGCCAATGAAAGTGCAGGGGGCATAACAAATAATATAGAGATCATGTGACTCTAAGCTACTGAGGAGCATGTATACATCTCCCTACAGCACCTAGCTCTGGTTGTGAAGCAGTGGGGGTCGAGTTCTGAGATTCTTGAAAACATGAATAACTCACTAGCTGAGAAAATGCAAATTTCTAACTTCCAAATAGGACAGCTTCATTGTAAAATCCCCTGCTGGGACTCACTCAGGACACTTACCAGTAGGTGGTCTCATACAAAATTTACTTCACTCCAGCCACATTATTTATGCTCATCTGGCGCCCTCCTGTGAAAACACGAGGAATCACAACATGGGCCTGACAACCTATTTCATGCTGCTACAAGATTTGCTCATGCCAGTTCTGTTGGAGCTCTGTAATGTCTTTGATTAAGTATGTATGTACATGTCTTTACAGCCTTTAATGCTAACACTTAAAATACTGATGCAGTCGATACTAAAAGTAACTACTTTTATTGTCATTTAGTTACTACATCCTAACTTCAATAATTAGAAGTCAAACGTAGTCCACACTCCATCGGAGTCCAAGACAGAACAGAAGAACTTCTTTGGAACCCATCTCCCCCACAGCTCCTCCTCTCAGGCAGTGTTCTGACTTAATGACACATCTGTAGTCGTTGATTTCCTGCTCTATTCTGTGCTGTGCGTTTCAGTGTTGCTATGCTAAGCTTCCTCAGGTTTTCCATGTTTGCAAGGAAAAGCAGGGAGATCTCATAAATGCAGCCATGGCCCTAAAAATGAAAGCTGCAAATGGAAATTTCAACCTTCTTTTACCTGTTTTAGTTCTGGCTGAAATATCATTAACAATGGCTGATAAATATCTGTGTCCACAACAACAGAACCTTGAATCTGAAGAGAAGGGAAACTACCAATACTCATTTTCCCACTGTGCCACATTAATGTAATTAATAACTAGAGAAATTTGCATTTCCTGCGAAAATGCTGTGTGGATGCTGTAAAGCTGAAGCTGTCTGTTGAAAACTGCTGAAAAAGCTGAAAATAGTTGAAAATAGCTGAAGCAGCTGATGTCAGTATCTGAAAAGTTGTTGAAATTGTAATAACTTTGCAGACGAATAACAACTTAGCAAAAATGCAATAACTTTGCAGAAATACTATATCAAAGGAGAATTTAGCAGAAGTATTGTAACTTAGCAGAAACATAGTAACTTGGCAGAAATAGTACAACATGGCAGAAGTATTGTAATACAGCATAAATGTTATTATTTAGCACAAAGTTAAAAACTTGTAAGAAATGATGTAAGAGTACAACTTAATATACAGTAGTAT
>VUQG01002611.1:0-13979 GCA_015106755.1 Etia nguti
TCTCTCTCCCCCCCCCCCCCCCTCTCCCCCCCCCCCCCCTCCTCTCTCTCTCTCTCTCTCACACACCCTCCATCCAGCCTTTGCTGGTGAACACGTTCCTCCCTGTGCTGATCAATTTCTTCTCTTTTTCAGCAGCACACACGCGCGCACACACACTGCAGTGGACTGGTTGGTCGTGGTGGAGGATGCACTGTAGCTATCACGCTGTCTTGTAGCATCGGTGCAGCTGGTACAGTCACATCCAAACACATGCGCAACAGAAGTAACCACTGACACAAAATTACCATCTCAGACAGAGAACACACAAATGGCATTGCACACAGATAAACACACACACACAAAACACAGGCAGCAATAAACAAACTAACAAGACCCCCACACCCCAAAAAACCAGACAGAGAACAGTGAGACAGAGTGACACTCCAGCTGCTTTGCTTAGCTCTCTCTCACACTTACACACACACACAGACAGCAGTGTGGTCAGCACAAGCAAGAACACAAACTGTCACTGTCACAATATTGTGACCGAGGCTTGACAGCAGCGAGCGGCAGCATAAGGCACACGGCTGTTTGAGTCAGACACAAAAGCAAATATCTGGTCCAAGAATTTCCTCATCATTCTTGTCAAGCATTACATTTTCAGATCATGTTTTATGGAGCCTGCACGAACACACACAAAATACAGAAACGTGTCACTGTGCCGCCCTGCTACTAAATCTATGTCTATGTGGAAATATGCATAATGGAGCTCAGCAAGCATAATTTCGAGTCAAACTGATTAACTGGAAGGGTCACAAAAAATCAAACCTACTTTCACCGTTTGCCAGAATTTTTTACTGTTCCTAGCCAAAGCATCATTTGGTTATTTTAGTGTTTAAAAACCTCAACAATACAAAGAAATGTGACATACATTTGTCTTTATGTAATGTAAGATATTTTGTTTGAGATACCGAGGGACAAACCCGTAGAGAGTACATTTTAAAAATATGACTTTTTTACTCATTCCCATTCAGCCCGAACCAGATCTGCCCTTGACAGCTTGCTCTAATCTCGAACCTTAATCACCTTCAACACCGTGGATAGATTAGGGTTACGACCCTGTGTCACAAAGAGGGGCCAGAGAAAGAGAGAGAGAGAGAGAGGTCTGCAAATGTTATCATTGATTGATTATGCCCTTTAATTCAAATGGAAAGCATCAGCTTCCCAACTCTGCTGCAGTGCAGAAAAAAGGCTCTCGCAGCAAATGTCACTTCATCAAAGATGTCAAATTCGTCTGTACCTTTCCGTCCTGCAGAAACACACAGAAACATGGCGAGCTAAGTGCCGAAGAGGTGCAGAAGTAAATCCTGCTGCCAATGTCAAAATCGTGGCCAGGATGAAGTCTATGGGGGATGGTTGGTCCTTACAGATCGGCTCGGCGATGGTGGCGGTGACGCAGAGGCGAGGGGGTTGGGATTTTGTTGTATGCTATAGCCAGTGGGGCCAGCAGGCGGCCATATAGGTGATCAATCAGCTCCATTACAGCCGTGTCACTGCCGAGTCTGGAGTTATCGCCGTATCCTGCCCATCACCCCTCCACAATACATGCAAACATCGCCTGCCTTGTTTCTAGTCTAGACTGGAAAATAGAATCCTGCAGCGTGATGAAACTGGTCCATGAGAGTAAACACATTAAAAAAAAGAGATGGGTTTCAGTTTCTGTTGTGTATCATTGAAATATTCTCAGATTCAGAATCAGGGCATGCACGTATAATATTAGGGTGGGATTCACCTCCAATCAGAGATGCATAAAGTTGTTTTGACAGAGATGAAGCAGATTCTGATACACTTGCTTTGAACTGCATCAAGACACAGCTTTTCAAAGCAGCCAAAAATAGGATCGGCTCCATTGTGATTGGTAAGTAGCTTGCACAATGAGCCCAAAGACATTATGCAGCAGACACTCGCAATGACACTGTTCGTGTTTCTACACTCAGCTCAGAATATCTCCATGCAGCCTGGAGATGCATATCTGTGCTGGCAGATGCCAGGCGAGCATTAGACAGGTATCCCACTGATGGAGTTATCTCAGTCAGTTGAAGCAGCACAGACTGGGAACATGGAACAGCACAAGTAGGAGGAGGGAAAGAGAAGAGTGGTGGAGAAAGGTGGAGGCTGGAAGGGGAGGAGAGCGGGCGGCGGGGAATATGTGATGCACAGCATCAGCCAGCCAGCGGGACATTAATGACGATCATGTCTTGTCACACTAGCTGTCGGCCAGTCAGCAGATCTTGCCCTTGTCCCTGCCCTTCTCCAATCAATTGCATCGATCTGTCCCAGGGGTCAAGGGGCAAGAGCGTATCAATAGGGGGAGAGTGGCTGATGCAGCAGGCAGAGAGGGGCGCACTCCAGACAGATCAATGACACCCCACCCCCATGTGTCTGTGTGTGTGTCTGTGTGTGTTTGAGGGGCGGGTGAAAGTAGTTATGATTATTCATTTGCCATTAACCCGAATGCATTAAGGGAATATGTTTCCTTGGGAAGAAATGGTGCTCGAGGCTGCTCATTTTTGAGTGAGATTTTATGAGTTGGGGAGCTAGAGTAGCGTTCTGGCCAGAACCGACAGCGTTCTGGTCTCAAACAATTTGTTACCAAGGTTTCCAC
Organism: Etia nguti; assembly: GCA_015106755.1. Classification (NCBI taxonomy): domain Eukaryota; kingdom Metazoa; phylum Chordata; class Actinopteri; order Cichliformes; family Cichlidae; genus Etia; species Etia nguti. The sequence goes on from VUQG01002611.1 coordinate 2,645, forward strand.
CCATTGGTGACGTCAAAAGCAAGTAGCCAATCTCTGCTCTCAGAGAGATTACAGACGTAAGCATCAGTTGGCTGATTTTCCCAGTGTTTTGTGCCCGAGTGTCACTGTGTGCAATACAACTAAACGGCTCATAGAACTTTGAGGAGAAGTATCATAAAGTATATTAGACTAGTGCGCTGGGTCACTTGCTTTGGATATACAGTTTCTCTGACATCTAAACAAAAATGCAGGATAATCTGCAATGTGATCACAATGTATACACTGCATCCACTCCATAGGCGGTAACATAAATTCACTTTAGGGACTGTTTATTTTGTTTTTGAGCTCAGTGAGATTTATCTTTATATGGAGCTTTAATGAGCAGCAGCATTTGCTATAGTTTAGCTGAACACATGCCATAGGAAACAACTATAAACTGGCCAAAGAAGAAGAAAAATGATCTAAAATGAATTATTCTGGGTTTCAGCAACTTTCCTTATTGCTGGTCTAAATACACGCTGCCTTCACTGATGAAATGTAGAGCAAATGTGATGCTCTGTAATTGGCTGTCTTCGCAGTGCTGCCAGCTCTTCCTGCTGTACATCATTTGGACTGCAGCACACCAAATTCAATCAAGGCAATCTTTATTTTATTAATTCTTAAAGTCATCTGAAGAACCTTGAAGTTCCTTGCCAGCGTACTTCTCAAAGGGGCTGTTATAGCAGTGGGGACAGAAATAAAAAAATAAATCAGTGACCTAAACCGGCCCTATCTAATCTCATAATTTATTTGTTTAACCATCCCATAAATGAAGGCCCAGCTGGAACCAATGACTTTTAGCTGAGCAGCTGGGGCAGCTGGACAGACGAGTGCTGAGGCAGCATGATTCTCAGCAGCAACGCTTTCCCTGACACATCTGGAGGGACGACTGAGTTTGAGAGGTGAGGAAAGATGAGAAAATCGCAGCTCTTAAAATAAACACTAGAGAGGCACATCTTGATTCTCCATACTCTGTTAAATTTGTAAGAGCTAAAGAAGAAGGAAACAAAGTTTGCAATTCTGATTAAATAAAGGAGCTGCATTTGGTGCTGCCTGAACTAATTCTTCATTTCAAGCTGACTGGCACGATATCCCCTCTGCGTTCCTCAGCACACTGTCCACTTTTCAACACTTCTTCTGACTGTTCTTCCTGTGAGTGGGCCGGAACAGCAGCAGCAGCAGCAATGTGAGGCCCGGTGGTGTGTAGCTGAATAAGGAGGCGTGATCTTCCTGACAGTGGGATTACAAAATGGAAGATAAAAGGCCTTCTTTGGTTTCCAGGGATTTACCAGGATCATATTCCCACACAGAAACCTGTTTGATGACAGTGACTCTACTGGCCATGCAATGCCGACAAGGATCACTGGATTTCAACGGAGGTGTTAGTTTCACTCCAGATTTAATTACTGATGATCTAAAAATAGCCAATTAATTCCATTCAATAGCTGCACTGATAGGAAACAGGTAAGGGGTTTTCCACAACTGTTCACACACTGAAAAAGCAGGCTAACTTTGCAGACAATCCTTCACCCAAAGAAATTCTTCAAGATCTTAACATCAAATATAACTGTGGCATATTATATTTCAGAGTGGAACAGCGTATCTGACTAAGCATGAGCGCAATTCAGTTGAAAGTCTGATCATCAAACAATGAAAAAGATGCAATATCGACCGCTTGAAACCAACAAGCTAATTGGATAAATGACAAAGGTTGCAGAAAGGTAGCCCGCTCAGCTTTAGCCCCAAACATTGTAAAAGGAGCGTCATCAATAAAAAAAACACTATCACAATGATGAAGAACTACAGCAGAATTTACAACAAAGCTGCCTGCTCCAGCTCGAGCAGGCAGCTTGCTCACATCAAACCGTCCTGAAGAGTAACAATCTCAAGCTGATCTGCCAGGCCGTTTTTCTCTTGTGTGGCGCTTTGGAGTCATTTTACAAGCTGTGGCTGAATGCCAGACACAGATGAAGTCTGACGCAGTCAGTCAGTGGACAAGTCCACAGTAAACAGAGACTCTAGTGTCGCTGAGGCAAGCTTCAACCTGAAACTGGACCTCATATCACAAATGCACATAGTATGGAACTGTGGACAATGTATCACAAGACTTGGCAACAACCTATAAACATCCAACTGCAATATTAGAGTGGGGCTGCATGGGGTAGACAGCTTTAGGAAGTGTTAGGTGTGTCAATTAAACCTAAACTCTCTAAAGAAGTACCTAACCTGAGTCAGCTGGGCAAAATATGTGTGCAAATGGCAATCACAGAGCACAATAGTCTAGAAGGATCTGCTAAATATAACAAGTCTGATTATTATATTTTATACTTTGTGTTTACAGCGAACCATCTGTGTATCATAATATTTGGCACGCAGCACACATTCGAAAGATGCCACAGCCGTGTTGAATAAAACGGCTGACGTGTAATACTAGGCCGCAAAGATGAAGCGGCAGTTTGAAACACGAGGCCATCACTGTGTGAAATAGGTTCCACCACACAATTACACCTCAGCGAGTAGAAAGCACTTCAAAATAAGACAATATGGCAGAGCCACAGAAATTTTACCACCCTGTTTAATTCATACTGAATTTCACAGCTGTTTATAACTGCAGCAACTCCTAACATCTTTTACTAGGACTGAATATGCTGGAACTTAAGAAGCAGATGAAGAAAAGCAGTAAGCCTAACTACACTATGTTCTAACTAGAACTCTAGGATGGCCATAGCTAACACTGACTGCAGGTTTTTGGTCAAGCTGGTCATGAAACAAAAACCACATGTGAGCCAGCATTACATTATTCTAAAGATCAGTATCACTTTAGAGGTGCTGCATGTTCAGCAAACTGCAAACTGATGTCATACGTGTACTCCAAGGAAAGCTAGAAGGTTGTACAGTTAACTCCCAGGGTGTAATTCTAAACCATACAACCTACTACCTCAACCCGGATGCACACATTTTCAACTAGGGTTCCTCTTGTCTATGTACTGAATAAAGTCATCCTCAAGCCAAACTGTGTCTCTTTTCCAAATAAAGCCTCATCACTACCACCACATTTCTGGTTTAGGCTTTGGAGATGTTGCAAAATAGGAGAAAGATTGAATATTACATATACAGAGCAGTTTAAAACCTAAATTATTAAAGAAGAAAAAAAAAGGTTCAAGGACGACGATCACACCACAATGACAAAGACCCACAGAGGCGAGCTTGTGCTGTCAGATTTGCCACAAGATCGGATCTACGGGTTTGTGCCAAATGGCTATGGCCAAAGTAGCAAAATAATTAAATAAAGGACTAATATTGTCTCGCAGCTATAGCAACACAGGTGTAAAAAAACAGGACACGTGTGCTGAACACTGGCGTTCATGCAGATCACGGCAGTGCCAGTGAATACACCGCAGCTAGCAGCAAGACATTCACCCCACACAATCAAAGTTCATCGAACAGATGGTGGCAGCATTGTGGTAACTTACCCATCGTGGCTGCATCTTGCTCGGCAGATGGGTCATCGGGCCAGTGGGTTCGCTAGGGTGGCCATTTTTTTTCTTGTAGTTTGTTTTTCTAAAAACGGGAAAAGAGAATTGCTTTTAAATACCACACAATGGTATGCATCTGCCAGGACCTGTAGCTTAATGCTACGATTCACTTTTAACAATGACTGTTATCGTTGTGAGAAAAGAAAAGAAAAAAAAGGTTCACAGTTACATGTCAGTAACTGTTCTGACAACATCACATCCACATGGGAAAAAAGAAAAACACACATTGGTAAGTTGCTGTGCCTCAGTTTGGGAGTGTCACATGTCTCTGCAGTTTCCAGCTACAAAATTAAATCCATAATAATAACAATCTGCTGCGGACTTCTATCCCAAACTAGCCCACAGAATTGCCAGAGCGGTCCTCTTCCTGGCCAACAGCAATGTGGCTGTGGTGAGTGCTTAGCTCAACTTAGTCAAGACCGCAGATAGCAGAGAGCAGAGCCTGAGAGGGATGCCAGTGTAATCAAGCATGCCACGGTCAGCTACCATTAACTGTGCCAGTGCCACAGAGCCACTAACAACAGAATATTCCTACGGCCGCAGTGCGACAAAGGAAAACCTGGAATAAGAAGAGAACAGAAAATGCCACTTACCTACGTTTCTACTATTCTCTCAGACTTTATGTTTCTATCTTTCTGTATCCACACTTTCTACTTGGGTGTGAGCTATGCGCAGTGGGTGCTATGACCGTCAGTTTATTACTTTGCTAAATGGAGGAATGATGAAAAGACCGAGGGACACTTCTAAACTGAGCTCACTGACAACACGGCTTCAGTTCAGCGATGTGCTGTCCGCCATTTTCTCCGAAACAAACAGTAGAAGAAAAAAATTGTATAAAAATGATTTTCTGGCATCATTATTCAAAGTTTTCCCCTTTTCTCCCTCCGTGTGTGTGTGTCTCTCTCTCTCTCTGCCTCGCCTGGCACCATCACAAAACCTTGGCTGGAAAGATCACATGATTTCCTACCAGAAAGCCACAGCATTCCCAGTTAGTATTCTGCTGACACTGTAAAGACATCTTTTGTCTAAATCAAAGCGTGGCCTGCCCCCTCCCAAAATCTGGCACCTTCTGGGAGGGGAGGGGGGGGGTTAGGCAGTGTAAAGGGCGGTGTTAGAAGCCATAGCAACCTCTACCTGGCAGGCTGCCCAACACACGAGAACTAGGGGCTAATATGGAGCGGAGCAGGAATGCTTATCGCCTTCCAAAGTCAACTCCATGGGCGTGCTGGTTGCTTAAGATTTCAGTGCCGATGCCAGATTTTTTGTCTTTTCTTGACAAAGTAAACACAATCGTCTAGATACATGACAAACTGACAACACGCTCATACTGCACCTCCTGATTGAAATAAAGTTCACATGCTTCTGTTTTAAAACACTATTCATCAAAATCATGTGAGCTCTTTCACTAAACATAAACACTGGATCAAATTCATCATACATCAAATAAAACACTTCATGTGGCTTTGCTGGAAAGTATTAAAAAAACATAAAAAGGACAGTCGGTAGTGTGAGGAATCTCATGTGAGCGAACATGCAATAATCCACTTGGACTCTGCTGCTTCCCACTGAATCCTGAGCAACCTTCTGCAGTGTTTTTTTCAAGCAGACGAGACAAGCTCCCTTACACGCTGAGATATAGTGTATCAATCGCTCATGCATCATCAGCAGACAAGCGTGTTTTCCTGTGCCGCACGCTCCTGCAGTTTAGCCAGAAAAGTAGCCAAGCACAGTCAGGTTGTTTGTTACAGTAACACAAGCATATGTCATGGACCTGTGACTCACTAAAGAGAAAGGTATCCGCCAGAGACCACACTACAGTTCTGTGCTGAGAGCATCTCACACGCCAGCCTCCTCACTCAGTTCAACGCCAGACTGTTGAGCATCTGCCTTATCTGCTCAGCTCTGCTCACGACGATCAGGGTAGCAATGACTCCCGACCTCTGTATTTTCAATCACCGTGTTACTTTAATTTAACACAAAATGTGAAGAGATACTTCACATTTTGCACATAATCTAAACCCTTTTGTTTCCACAGTATAGTAGTCATTCAAAGAAAAGTTGACCAATATAGACGGATAAGACAGTAAGATGCAGCGGCAACATATAAAACATTAATCTGCAAATCTTAGCCTTTATATAAATTATGTGACGCTAATTTTCAGTATCTCCGCAGTGGATTAGGACATTGTTTGAACTTATGACTGTAGACCTGCTGCAAGAAATGACAATTCTAAACTGGCATTAAAATAAAGAAGAGAAACAGAATAAAATTTAGAGAAGACTGTGTGATAAGAACACAGGTGGAGGAGAGGCACAAAACATTTGCAGATGCATGCAAATAAAAACGCAAAACAAAAAATTATGTGTGTTTTTAATGTTACCCATTTCATATTCTCGTGACAAAGTCAGAAATACACCACACTGACACAACGGTACAGAATAACGTGAGCAAACACTTCGATCAGGCTCCAACCAATGGATCAACATCAAAGATGGCAGCGTAATGGGATTGTAATGCCAGTAAGCAGTCTGTTCTAAGCTGAAGATTAATGTGTGTTTCCCCCCATTATTTGTCATCAAGAGCAGCCTGTAGCAAACAACTCACCTTCACTTGATTAAATCCCTGGAAACAGAAAGAAGAAGGACAGGAGTGTGCTACACCTGTTGGGCTAACTTGTGCAACGCTATCATCAAAATCTAATGTGGTTACATCGATTAAATCGTGTGCAGTCGACACCTCGCTGGTGCAAAACAATCACACAAACGTCGACACTTCTCTGTCGACAATTCAGACTGTTCACTTAGAACTGACGGTGCTATTTACTGGTAGGAAAAGGTGGCATCCTAATGTTCTTCTTGGAGAAACTGCTGTGTGCTCTCCATTCATGTTTTCATCTTTCTCCATAATTAGGTCTCTTTATTAACGACCACACCCTATTCATTTCAAAATGTCACAACTCTCTCGCACATGCTATATTATAGAAAGGAAAAAATAAGTGCAAATACATCCATCCTAAGCATGTACACACACAAGACTGGTCTGCATAGCTACGAGACAGCTAGCTCTGCGACGTAGAAGAAAATGGCCATGCAGCCACCTGAGCGCCTCATCTGATACGTCAGCCACACTCAGCCAAAACATTCCCCCAATGAGGGGGTCAGTTCATGTCCTGAAAGGCAGAAGGCCAGGGTCAAAGTTCAAATGAGAACCAGAGTGGTGGGGGTTTGAAGGACTTCCCTTGGGTATGGAATGTACCATTGCGAACCAGACAGGGGTGGAAAAAAAATCAACACGGTCATCCACAAAATGCATTAAAGTCAGCGGGAGAGGGAACGACATGATTTACATGTGAGAGGATATAAGAAAGGCTGAGAAAAGCTAGTGTTTGTTTTTATCAAATGTCCTGTTATACACTGATGGGAACCGTGTTACACTGCGAAGGGTTACACAATACATCTGTGTAGGTACACAAACACTGTATCAGTGGACATAACCACCAAACCAGACTCCATCTGAGAAATCCCTTTGTAAGGAAAAAAAAAAAGCATTATATCTTTATAAGCTTGAAAATGTAAATAAGTATGTCTATAAAGCTGTGTTAACCAGCTAGTCATTTAGAAACCTGGCATTTTCAAAGTGTATAAAACATTATACATTTTGTTATCTTTACCAAAACTTTGCATACTGGCAGCCAAAACTAAGCAGGAAGGATCATTTGTGCTATTTTATTCTCTGCAGGCACACCAGAGAGACAGGGGTTATTTTTGGCTCAAAGCTCTTATCTCCATTAATTTAATGTTGCCTCAAGCCGTGGCAGAAAAACAGTCAACAGGTTAATCCAGACAGAGTTTGTACAGTTCGCATTAATGAAACGTATCCATCCAGCCACTTCATTGTGTCTGAGTATGAGACTTGATCTTGCCAAGGACACGAACACAATTAAAAACCCCAAATATTGAAATCTAACATTGCGCATGGAATATTTTTGGATAGCTCTGTTTGCTGAGTGTTTTAGTATATTGGGGAAAAAACTCTGCACACTATTACTGGCAAAGAAAGTGAATAGAGTTGAGGCAGTACACAAGATTTACTTTTTCTCTGTTTCCCCTGTAGAGAGGCCTCATCTTACTGTGCCCTGCTCTGGCGCCTCTTTCTCAGCGTTCAGCTACAAGGACCGATAAAGGAAAAAGATGACTTTAAAAAAAGCAGATTAGCTGATATGAACAAGCGAATTAGAAGCAACACAGTCAACACGCAGCAGGCGTGTGAGACCTGCTACTGAATCCTATGACACAGCCAAACACACATGCATGTGTAAGGAGCGACAACAAGTTCAGCTTAATTAGACAGAAAAGCAAAAAGAAAGTGTCGAGCACATGCTTCTGAGCATTGTGGCTTTACATAGCAGTTGCTCACAAACATGGGCTAACCTGTTTGGGATTACAGAAATACTGCCGTGTTACTATTAACTTAGGGTAATGTTGCTTTAAAAGTGAACGCAGCTTTCCTGTGCAGCCAGCCGCGGCAATGACTTCGCCCGACCCACCTGTCTGTTGATCCTACTGCCTAGCACCAGACTAAACACTGAGATTTTCACCATGGCTTATTGGCTGCAACTGACTAACAGGCAGCCAATCAGTGCGCAAGGAGGCATGGATGGAGGACAAGAATCAGTCAGTGAGAGCAGAAGAGAGAGGAAGAGGCTGTGCAGAGACAACCAAACCTCGTACAAACTCAAGAGGAGGAAAGAATGCAAAGGCAAAAGAAAAGCTCGACAAATAAACAGTAAATTCAAAGTCAGTCTGTGACAGAGATATGAGTGGGTATTTTTTTTAATTTTTTTTTTTTTGCTGGAGTATCAAATGTTGATGCAGAACAATAATAAAGTAAAAGGGCATTTGTTTTCTGAATGGCACTGAATTGATTACCTGGCTGCAGACAAGGCTGCTATCAGACCCTGCTTTTACCATCGCTAAAAGGGATCAATAGCTAATGAATTCCAAACGGCCGAGTTTCAGAAACATAAACATATCCTACACGAGCGCATAAAGTAACCTCTATGGATCAATGAATATGACATCACGCGCAGCCGTAGGAATGCATCTTTTTAATCGACCTGAGCGTTCTCCAATTAATCAAACGACAATTAAAATGGATCGGACTGCGTGGCACCTTCGTCCTGGAATCTCACAGAAGCTTTTTATTGTGCGTTTGGCTCCCCTCATGGCCTGCCCCTGTGCTTTAATTACCGCTGTCTCCTATCAGGCTGCTCAGATAGTAAAAACAATAGAGACATGAAAGGCTCAGGTTACCATTTACATACTGATGGAAAGAGCACTAAACAAACATGTTGTCATTCAAAGAAATACACTAATATTTGAACCCTGATGCACTAAAGGTACTACAGAAATCACTGATGAGCTAGTGAACATTTATGACACGTTGTGTGATTTGTCACAGATGTTGATGTCTATTAAAAATATGGTAAAAAAAATCCAATCAGTTTTTAAAATACAGCTATTTTTGAAGAAGCCACCTTTTAAAATATGATTCAAACAGTGTGAACAGCTTTAAAATAATTAACTTGTACTTCAATACATTCTCTGATCATTACAGGCTTTTCAGAACATTTTAACATCGCATCATTCATGTTGTCGTCCACTAGAAAGATACTATGTGCTATGAACTATGTGCTCAACATTAAAAAGCAAAGGAACATTTAATCTGGAGACTCGCACAGAGCAGCGTATTACTGCTATTAAGGGAAATTATCAGGCAAAACATCAGTGCAGGTGAGCTATAACTGAAGGGACTCGTAAACACAAAATATCCAAAACACTTCACCCTGAAGGAGACACAAAGGGCGACGCTGCTATTCTTTATTAATTTAAGTCTGACGTTGGTACATCTCTTACAGAGACCAGTCCTGTGTTCTAGTTATAGATGCTGCCGAACTACGAGTCGGTCTTCTGCTTCTTTGTGCCACATAATATCATAGAGACAGGTGTGTAAATTTCACAGAACCTCAGAACATTATATGGCACAAATAATTTTGCGCAGGCTTTCTCTAGAGGCGCAGACTGTAATCGACTACTTTAAGGATGACTTCTCATTTAGGAGGCAGAGAAAGCAGTTATCATAATGATACCTTTTCTCTGTGTGTCCTCACCAAATGCTTTCTCCAAGATAATCCCCTGCACAGCCGCTCATTATCAAAGCAATCGTCTGACAATGGGAAGGAGAACACTGGAAATTACGGGAATTAGTATAGGACTATGGAAAAATGATTGCTGATTCAAGACCTTAATTAGGCCCTTGCAAAACAATCAGACACAATTAGGAGGTACCAGTCAATAAGCTGAAAACTCAAAAGCAAGAGGAGATGAATTAATATCTGATGATTTTTAAATGGCTATTGGAGCTCAGATGACTTTCGCTCACAGTCAGGTACCAGATAGTGGGAAGCCTTCACGGCTCTTATTGTGGAAATAAAGCCGGGGACTAGCAGGTAAATCAGCAGGTGAATCAGCACTGCCTTCCAAAGAAAATGATCATTAAGGGGTAATCGAGCAACATCTGAGTCGGTCCGGAGACATGTCGGGAATCTAAAGATGCCCACGGTGCACCTTAAGAGCAGCAAGGTCAAACAGTAGCTTTCCTCATGAAACCGTTAAGCCCTAGAAATCCTACGAGAAACACCGTGGTCCGTTTCTCTGGGTGAATAATTTCAAATGAGCAAACATTACAAGTTTAGGACTTTAACTGTCATTCCCCCCCTCATAATTAACAATGTTCAAGCAGTTGATTACTTCTTGCCACATAGAAAATAATGCCCAAAATATTATTATATCACCATATCATGACAATCCACCACAACAGGAAGGTTCCAGCAGAGGTTTGGGCTTTTGGTTTAAACCAAACTGAGTTTTCAAGACATGCGCGCATGGCGATGCTTTGTCCTACAACCAGTGCACAACGTCAGTACTAAAGTTAGTTAAAATATCTTGAGCCGACAAACAGAATCTCTCCAGATATTTTGCTAACAATGAAATGTGGCTTACTGACCTAAACTGCTTCATAATCTCACAAAGAAAGTGAAAATCGATGTTTTAAACGAGTGAAACATGGCCGTGCGTCTGAAACACAAGAATTAAATACACATTTTAGCCTGAATCACTGCCTGAAAACAAAAAGATCTTTTACCAGTGGAAAAACAGAGCTCTGCAGGCTCTAATCAAAGAAAATAAAGCTGCCACAATTTATCTTTTTTAAAAGAATGCAGTTGCTCATTCAGACAGAAAAGGCTATGATATTAGAAAAAAAACAGCAAGTCAAACTGTAACTGGCCAAGTATAACACGCAAAAGATGTACTGCAAACATCAGTGGAACTGACATCTGTAACGCTGTATTATGAACTGGATTTATTCTGCTTGGCCTCTATGATCTCCAGCACACAACAAGATCCTTCCACCACACGTAGCCCTACAATAGAGTGCATGATGCTTCCATATATGTGTGGTAGATCAGGGCTTACAGCATGAAATCACATGCAGCTGGTCAAAACAATAAAGACAGGCATCTGTCCAAAGTTCATGTCCATCCACTGGGAATCAAAGCATTTGTCTTTAATTATCATTTTTCATTGACAACTTGTACAACGGCGTGAGGTGTGCTGACACAGCCTGGAGGTGTGTGTGTGTGTGTGTGTGTGTGTGTGTGTGTGTGTGTGCGTGCATGAGTTGGTGGAGGAAATTCTGCCGAGGCCAGCTGAAAACATGT
>VUQG01002611.1:32324-89161 GCA_015106755.1 Etia nguti
TCCCCTGAGTGTGTGTGTGTGTGTGTGTGTGTGTGTGTGTGTGTGTGTGTGTGTGTGTGTGTGTGTGTGTGTGTGTGTGTGTGTGAGAGAGAGAGAGACATGAAAAAGGAAAACAGCATAACTATAAGAGACAGCAGTATGTAATATTCTAATGATTGTTACTTTGAGCTGAAATGTGATAAATGCAAATAAAACATAATTTAATTAATATTATTATTTATTAATAATATTATATAATATCAATGATTTTTATATTGCAATTACTTTTCTCCTGTTTTCACTTACTAATTTACTAGTAAATGCAAATTCAGGAAATTTATATATAATATATAAATGGTCGCATTTCAGATTATAAAGTTATAAAAGCAATGATTTAGAATAATTCAGAGTCTCAAAATAAGGAAAACAGTTATTAAACGCTTGGATCAGGAAATGCCCTAAGCCCAGATATCAGTCTCATAACAGAAAGGCTGGATTGGGCCTATTTCTGCAGTCGAATCTTGACCGACTGCAAAAAACTGAATGGCCACTAAAGTCTGCACTCAGTTTGTACATTGCTTTTATTTTGAAAGTTGTGATCAAAAGTGCTGTTTTTGCTCTCTGCCATTCTTCATCCGCCATATTGTCTCTGGTTTAAAATAAACTCTAATTAATGGTCCAAGGAGTCATAACCAATCGTGCTTTCGTCTACATCACACAGAGAAGGGAATGTCATTTAATGACGTAAACTTTATGATTCTGTGGAAAGTAGATATGCCAAGTTACGATTGTTCACAATACATGATCGTCACATCTCTCAGGCCTAAGAAGCAGTTATAAAGCTCCTCTCTTCTTAGCCTTCCGGGGTACGAACTCCTGCTGTATGAACAGCTGCATTGTTGGAGAAGTTATTTTGATTATATTCCTTCCTGGAACAGCATGAATTAACTGTACGCCACACTGTGTGCCTACATTAGTCAGCAAAATTCAACTAGAAGCATGTCTCCTAGTTAACAAAAAAACAAAACAATGACGACTAAAAACTTCACACTGTCCACACTTGCAACAGAAGAGCCGCCCTGAATTCTGCCTGGTGATATCCAGGCTTTGTTACAACAAGAGAGACAAACAGGGCTTCCACTCACTGGTTTTACATGCACTCTAGTAATTTGATCATAACCCGAGTAAGGCAATACTCACATTATTGGGACTGTCATACAAACGTCTTAACAAAATTATCTTACTTGCATTAAGGCCGTAATCGGAGTAAGCAAAACTCGATTTACAGAAATGGATAAGTAATTGATTTTTAGACGACCCTGACCACGTATAGAGCATATAGCACAATATGTATACAACTACCACATGAGTCACAGAGTGAAGCACATGCAAAGTGGTGTGTTTGGGAAAAAAAGGAGCCAGGTGAGCAGCTGTGAACAATAAAACACGGTTTTCAGGCAACAGCACATAGATGATTACTAGCACACAGGTTCACACAGGCTGCATTATGATGAGGTACAAACATATTTATCTGAAACATAAGGGAGACATGGCATAGCTGAAATGAAGTCAGTGGGAAAATGCACAACAGCAAACAGGGTGGAAGACGTGGGGGTAAGGGCTTCTTTAAAGCTTTTAAACCCTTATAAGTAAGTGTTTGATCTAGGGATTCAACCAATGCAGTTCTTAATGAAAGTTCATTTAGATAAATGCCCTCTGACAATTCAATTTGGATACTGAGTGGAAAGACTTAGTATTAGAAAGATTTTAGTATTCCATTTTTATTTCCTGTTTGTCTCTCATCTTATGGATTTTAACAAACAAACAACTTAAGAGCGTCACAGACAATTACCTTAAAACCCCTGAAAATCATAGTAAATAGTACAGTGTGGCACTTACAGGCTTCGAGAATGACTCAAACACTACTTGGCAGGAATACTCAAATGTAAATCATGCAACTTCTCTCCTGGTTGAGTGGCAGAAAAGGAAACCACCTCCTATTTCCTGAAGCAGTCGGATCCCGCCTGCGTTCTGGGTTTCTGTTTTCATCCTGAATGACACCTCTGTCAGTCACATGGCAGTGGAAGCCTAACAACTAATAAATCACTGCTCCTAAGTGAGCTTTTCCTTTTCACTGCCTGCGCACAAGAACAAGGCTAACTTATAACTAGAACAGGCATGCAGGAGAGGCTAAAATTGGCCGGGGGAGGTCAGGCAGGTTATCTGACGACATGTCGTTACTTGGCTTAAAAAACAGCAGTCGAGATTGCCAGTAGACATACTACTGGAAAACTTACACACGCAAATGCATCCCAGAGTCGAGTAATCCAAGGTTTCCGATTAGACGATGAACTGCACCGTACCAACTGATTAATAGTCATTGTGACCCAGAAACAACTGCAGTCTTCTTCACTAGCATTGAATTCTGGGAGCTGAGAAACTCAAGGAAAGTGTTTTCTCACAAATCAGATATTTACTTTATTATTGACTAAGTGCCTTTTATAATTTGTTTAAAAAAAAAGAAAAAGCAAAGTCGCTTTAATCCAAAAATTCTGCTGTTACCTCCTAAAAGGGTCAAAACATATTTTTGAGCTCAGCTGGAATTTTTACATTATTCTAATATTTGTTCAAGCTAAAACTGGGAGGGAAAAGCACAAGCTGAAAGTGTGTAAAGAGCCATTCACCAAGAAGAAAGTAACCCACAGAATCATCCTCAGTGCTGAGCAGTCACTTTAAGTTTCTATTTACTCTCATATTACGCTACTGAAGCTGGAAAAGAAGCCTTCGCTACCAAAATCCAACTTTCTGACAGACTTTTTTTCCAAGAAGGTGTGCAGTTCTGTGCTCCTTCATAACACTGTGACCCACATAATCAAAATAAAGAACCAGACCCTGCAGCACATAGCTTGTGTGCATGCATAAAAGAGCTGTGGTAGCAGCTAGGCTTCACCCCGCATACTATAAATTCAACTGTGTTCAGAGAACGCCATAAATAAATTAAAAGAGGCACATCTGAGCCTTTTAAAACGTGGCTCTAAAAACTACCTTTCACGGGAGAAATAAGCCCATTACAGGCAGTCGAGGCACTTAATTCCCACGTTACTGAGTTGTCTAATGAACAAAGGGAACGAGGGAGGCGCAGAGTGAGGCGGTCAGAGAAACGGGTTCTGATTTCCTCAAAGAGTGAGGTCAAAAACCCCAAACTGCCAGTGAACCATCAAGGTGAGGCACATAAATCACGGCTCTGAAGTTCAGCAGCTTCTTAAAATGAGTTCCCTCACTTAACACAGCTAATTTCACAAGATTCTCACAAACCACAGCTTTCTCGGTGCAAATAAGTGAAAAGACTTTATTAGACTGACACTTTGCATAATTTGTCAGACCCTTAAAGAATATTTGCACATCAAAAAAAAAATCAAAGTAAAATGAAATGTGAATTTTAAATGATGCTAGTGATATATTTCATGTAACTGATGATTTAGATTCAGGAAACAAGAAGTTTGATTTAACTTTTTTTTTTTTTTAACTGCACCAACATTTGTGAGTTTAAAAAATGGGCTACAACATTAGTTTTAAAAACATTAGCTAACAATATTCATTCTAAATTACAATTCAGAGGAACATTTAATTCACACAACATCTTAATTACTATAATGTATTATTATCAAATAATTATTGAGTAATAATTTATCACAAATATATAAATAATTTTAATTATTATAAATGTTGGTCCAGTGCCTCTCACATATGTGAAATGTGAGGTCCCCCTAACATTTCACATAATGGAGTTATTCGTGGAGCTTGCAGTAAAGTATTACTTTCAGTGATCTGTCTCTACATTTAAAGTAGACCAGCTAACAGTAATCTGTATTATTTATTCCTTCAACAGCACTACCCAAAAAATCTGAATTCCTCGAGCACTTCATCAAAGGCCGATGAAATGTGGATCGAAGCTTAGTCCGACGTATCCACTGCGAACTTGGAAACTTCTCTTTCTCTCTCTCTACGATTTTATATCAAAACATTTGCTCGTTGTGTCATTTCTTTTTGCTTGTTCATCATTTCATTCCTGTAAAAGCAGCGACGGTTTAAAATACACGAGACATGAACAGTTTTGTCAGTTGGTGAGGCTGACGGTGTCTCAAACGCTGTCTCAAACAACTGCACTCCACCCAACCTAAAAACCAAATTAAAAAATTCCAAACTCCTGAAAAAGTGAAGCTACTGAGCAGCTGATAAATTGAATTAGCTACAATAAATGGCCTCCACAGCAAACTCCCTTGGAGTCAAGCACAAGTCCATGGCTAGAAACGGACACATGTTTCACAGAGGCGTAACTAAATGACTAGTAAAGTTTTCACAACCATTGTTCTGTCCGAGCCGTTCTCTTTGACCTCTTCAAATTCCCTTCCCCCAGTCAACCGCCCCCACCCCCCAATCCATCACTCCACCTTGTCCCCCCTCCCATCAAATAAAAGAAAAAAGAAAAAAAAATCATTAAAATTGGTACAAATTCAAAGGCCTAGCCTCTCCTGTCACCAAATTAATTTAACACTGACAACAAGTATAAGGAAAATCAGGCTTATTTTGTTAATACTTAGGAACGGAGTTTAAAGTCCGACAAAAGAAGTTAAAAGAGGCAAGAAATGAATCAATAGAGCCATGAAGTGTGCTCCTGAGATTTCAAGCAGATGGATTCTTCTTAGGGACAGAACTTGTAAAAAGTGCTAAGAGGAAAGCACTTACCACATAGATCCTGACGTCCGAGCCCAAGAGCGAAAGCTTCCTATCTTGTCTATCTCCAATCCACTTCCATTTTTCTGAGTTACTATATGGCAACCCCCACCCCACGGAGAGGCGGATAGCAGAGAGTGCGACAGAGAGAGGGAGAGAGTCTAACACACGCACACACACACTGGGGTGGGTCGGTGGGGGGGCTTAGTCCTGGTGTGGAGATGGAGGGGACCATTGCAGCTGTGCACTTCGTCAGTATCTCCTCAAATCCAATCCTCTGCTCCATGTGTGTCTGCAGCACCGCGGAAAAAGGCAACGGAAACAAAGTGATCCTCTTACACACAGCCCAGAGAGAGAGAGAGAGAGGGAGAGAGCGAGAGAGAGAGACGAACAGAGAGAGGGCGAAGGAGCAAGAAAGAGTGCGAGAAACATACGCGGGGAAGGGTAGGGAAAGAAAACAAGTGAGCTCGTTTGAAGGCCGAGGAAGCTCGAGTATAAGCAGGTTCAAGTTTTCAGCGTTTTCTTTTACTTTGCCACAGAACTCTGCCAGCCGAGTGGGAGGGAACAAGTGAGAGCTTCTAGGAAGGCAAGGAAATAGTGCATAATACCTTCCAGCTTCCTTCAAACCCCCCCTTCTCCCTCCCTCCCTCCCTCTGTCGCTTTTCTCTCCCTCTCTATCAGTCTTTCTTTCAGTCTCTCAGTCCAGTAATAACCCTGTCTGTGGCAAACCCCCCTCCTCTGGGCGCAGGAATGCAAAGCAAGAGTTTCAGGAGGCCCAGTTAGACAACCTCAGAGTCACTGCACCTTGACCCCCGGGTCAGACGCAGAGAGTACACACACATTACACACACACATATATATATATATATATATAGATACCTTGATGTGTGTCTGTATGTGTGTGCACACATATAAGGGGTGGGGAGCTATTAGTTGTGTCTGTGTAAACCTAAATCTGTGGGGCAGCTTTACCTCACGAGATCATATAACCATACCCGGACGGCCACTTGACAGAGATAATACTAGTGGACACTTACACCACTGCTGCAATCAGGGTAACACTTACTGCTGCTACATGGCAACAATGACTGCCTTCACTCAATAAGAGTAATTGTATTAAATTGTTCTGGACCTTTCCAAATGACCAAATAACTCAAATTAAAACATCCACTTGTGGTGCTCTGCTGAATTAATCTGAAGAAGCTGCTGTTTCTGGACAGCCCACAGTGTTGGAGTGAAGCACATTCAATCACACAGGTTTACAAAGGAGTGTCAATTTGGGAATTTATTTACACGCGTATGTCATAATTTCATCATTTGCTGTTTAAAGTCCACTCCAAATGGCAAACATCGCAAACAACACACGCACGCAAAACGGAGAAAAAAAATTAATGGGATCCATCTTTCTTTTTTTTTAGCAATTCAAAGACGACATGAGACACAGCTGGAGCTGAAGTTAGCTTTTTTTTTTTTTTGCTTTCAGATTACTGACAGTTAAACAGACACACACATACACACACACTCTGAAGTGGACTTGGTTTTGCTTGGACAGTGCGCTGAAACAAGCGTTTAAATCCCTCCAATCAGGCAGGTTTGCATCATTTGAAAGAGAGAAGCTGGTACAGTCCTCCAGTCGGCGCCCAGTATCGTGGCTGTTCTGCATGTTTAAAACCTATTCTTCTAATTCAATCCAGTGTTCCTATTAATACGGGTCAATCCTGCCCCCTCCCAGTCTATTTGCCAATCCCTCAAATGAACACAGTCCCCATAGCTTATGAACAAAAAAAACTGCATCGGGGCAAACAGACAGTTTACCATTGTCACTTTTGTTTAAATCATTAATGCAAATGTTATAGATTTACTTTTGTTTTGAAGACTTCGATCTCCATATGGACACCTTTTACGAATAAAAAATACTAAAAGTCTCCATGAGCTGTTAGCAATACAGCTGTTGTAATGGATAATTAACATGGAAAAGTTCTGAAAAGCCTCTCACATACACTCAAACACATCAGTGACGGAACAACAAAATGCTAAAAAAGCAGTTGACAGAAACCAGTTGACATTTCATATTTGTGCATCGGTCTCCATCCAGCAGAACAGCGCTGACTGGGTGATAAAAGGCATACTTTACTTTATGCATCCACTTATAAGACCCATCTGTGCTCATATCACAAAGTGAGGTTTAATGAGGTTATAGACCCCACATAAAAGGAGACGGCTGGCTCAATTGGACACTCAAATGCTTACATAAAACCCAGGTTCCATATATTTGCATTTCTGAAGAAGCTTGCAGAAATGCAAGTAACTGACAGAGCAAGTAACTGTTTGAATTTATTTTGTTTTCAAATACAAATATATATATATATATATATATATATAAAAATCACATAACCCTAAAAAGATTTTAGCTTTCCCCCTAACAGAATAATCCCCAGGATTGTGATAACAAGAGTGTCCATCAATTTACACAGAATATGTTTGTCTATTAAATCCACAGGTAGAACAGGAAGATACATGATTTTCCTGTCACCCTGTAAAAAAAACTCACTGCTTTCACTAAGTGCAGGCCAGTTGTGCTAATGTGCAGTCGCTTCACAAAGAGCCATTCTGAGGCAGGAAAAATCCTGTTAGCCTGTGTGATGATAAATATTTAGAGATTGTGGAAATAAACAGATATTATCGCACTATATTTGAGTCCATTTTGGTCCTCTCAGGGCAACAATGAAAACAGAAGAAGGATTTTAAAAGGTTTCTGTTAAAGCAAAGAAGGCTGGTTATTAGTAAATGGTTCACAACTGAGACATTATCAAAAAAAGAAAAACTTTTTAAAATCTTATTTGGAGAAAAAAAATGATAATTTTTTAAATGCTTTAATAAACTGATTCTATATGCATGTAGTTTTAATGTTCTAGTTACCACTGAAATCAAAGTTAATTTAGAAATATTCCAAATACATACTAGCTGGAAGCCTTCCAATATGGCTGACAAGTGAGGTAACTATTATTCCACAAGGACCTTAATAATATGCATTTAGTGAACCAAGAAAATGTTTTGCAAAACTTTGTAAAAATTTATTTTTAATCATCATCATAAATACTGCACTATTCTGAGTCTGACCACTTTATTCATGATAATTATTACTGGGTCTTCACCCTACAGTATAATAAAGTACCTTGTTGTGATTTGGCACTTCATGATGACCAAGATAATTAACTCCTATCATCGGTCTTAGACCACAGCAATTTTTAAGACTGTGAGCACAAGGCAGAACAATAAAAAATATGTTATGCGTCACTATCTTCTGAGTAAAATGTAAAATACATTGTTACAGGTTACTGAACTATTAGGAGTATGAAAAATGATATTATTCTTTACAGCCTATACAGCTTGACATTCCCATTAAATCATTTCTGTTTAATACCAGTTCATGTGTTTCTGACCAGTGATGACTGTCTGGAAGATTTTGGTCTTTTGTCCAATTTGGTGGAACAACTTAGGGTTGTCTCTTGGACCTCATCCTGCCTTGACTTTCACTGCTTTCTCTGCATAATTTCATTCACAAAGTCAGGAGTATTGTTCTGCTGACAGAATCATCATTCACCTAGAAACCAAACTGACAGCCGTGAGCCACGAACACTGAATGAATAGTTCCCTATATCAAACAGAACAAAGCTAGCATCCTTTATATGGTAAAAGGCTTTGGATTGTGCCATGTTACCGACAGATGTAAACTTCTTTGAAAATTATTTGTTGCCCCACAGTTTTTCTTAATGGAAATTCCAGAAAAAGCAACTCTAAATGCTAATCACGATGAAGAAGGAATTAGGATAATTTGAACACAAACTTAAGGTGAGTTTGTGTTCAACATAGGGACGAATGTGCTCAAATTAATATATGTGCCACATAAAATGAAATTTAATATACTTGCCAGTAAAAAATATGGTTGGACTCTGGTTTAAAGTGGTGGCTGTGGCTCAGGAGGTAGACTAGATCATCTACTAATTAGAAGGCTGATGGTTTGATCCCTGGCTGCTCCAATCTGCAAGCCAAAGTATCCTTGTGCAAGATACTGAACCCTGAGTTGCCCCCAATGAATTCTTTAGAGTGTGAAAGTTAGATATGAAGCACTTCTTGTGTGATGCATGAAAGCTTTAATGTTACCATGATCCAGTTTCTTCATCCATCCTTTTTCTTCCGCTCATCCAATTCACGGTTGCACAGGGACCAGAGCTTATTCCAGCAGTCACAGAGGTCAGTTTCTTCATATTGGAGTTAAAAATAAGAATAAAATAATTTTCTGTTGTCTTTGAATTTCAGCCTCTTACTAAGTGCTGGTCACTCTTCTCTCTGCTAGTCCTTTTCAACTGAATATAGATCAGGACATTAATATATAGCCTACAGTTAAACCTTATTGTCCTATGGTGAGTCTGCCTAAACTGGATTGGCTTCAGCTCTGTCACCAAAAAAAAAAAACCAAAAAAAAGAATAATAGTGAAAATGCCTGGCCAAGTTTAAAGTTGTATAGAGCTGCATTGGGATTTTTAGCTTTGGTGATGTGTTGTTCTTCTTCCCGTTCTTATTCTTCTTTTTACTCTGGAGGTAGCCCAGATATATCTCTAGCCTGCTGCTGCCCTCCACAGGTAATGAACAGCCACACAATTCAGTCAGTGTTCAGCTGAATGAGAAAAAGCAATAAATAGTCCCAATGCTGTTCACATGCATGTGCTTCTGGAAGAACTTAAATTCATGTAGCTCATATAGCATGTGAACTGCATGTATATTTACAATAAATATAAGATATGCTATTATAGTAAAGCTAAACTGTGTGCTTAACATTTTTATTCTCTCATTATCATTTTATGTAGCGCACACTGGATTTCCTGCGCTAACATGGGCAGGAAACATCTGACAGCATCTGTTTATTTGATCCTTAACGTGTGACGCCATCACTGTTAAGATTTCGCGGCAGCTTGGAGGTGTTCAAACCTCTCACAGCCCTCCTCCGCTGTATGGGAAAACTGAGTGTTTAAATACTACATGCAGAGCGAGGCCGGGTCCATAAACAGTCAAAGGAATGTGCGCAGCATAGTCTACACAGTCTGGCCCTTTGTTTCTAAAAACAGAACATTAGCAATACCTTATAAAGTTTTGAAGGGTATTATCTATCCCTCCATACATACATCCACTTTCTTCTACTGATCCAATCCAGGGTTGCGAGGGGGCTGGAGCATAAATATTCCTTAAAATACAGGAAATATCCAAATGCCAATAAAAATGAAAAACTTACTTGTTTACATGAACGATGAGCTCGGCACCATGATACGGTAGAGACGCATCACCGGTGGCGTCCATGCTATGAAAACAATGAGATTTAGTGAGGGCAGATTAAAGGATGTGGTGTAGGGGTATCTTGGTACAGTGCCTCAGTTCTCTTTATTCAATATTCAGTTTTTAAAGTATAATGACTGAGGACACCTGAGGCAAAAACAACCAGCTATACACAATAATGTTTGGTGATCGGGCCCAAAAGAAAGGAGGGGTCAGGGAATTCATATTTCAAACCATTCAGTGAAATCCCGAACATTTAAGGAAATCTGTGCCTGAATAAGTAAGAGCACTGGAAGAAAAAAATATCAAAAAACTCAAATGAAAAATATTTTTTGTTTTTCCTGTGATTCTGATTGGAACTTCTCAACCCGGTCTCTCAGAAAATTAAAGAAGCCAAAATCTTCAGCAGCCTTAACAGAGATGGTTACAACAAAAGAGAAAGTCATGAAAAATTCCCTTTGTTTGATTATAGCAGAATGTGTCTGTGACAAGTTCAACTCAAAAATAGCAGCAAATAGAAGGAAAGAAAAGTTATCTGATGAAAAAGACATTTTACTGCTAACAGCGGCTGGCTGAACTCACCCTGTAGTTTCCTCTGTTGTTTTCCTCCAAATGAGGGAGAGGAAGGATCCAAGGCTTTCTTGGCTGATGCAGCATTTTTCCTGGCAGCTTTCATGCTGCTTTTCATGGTAGAAATGTATGGCCTTTGCTCTACGCACCAATATCAACCTTTCAAATGAATTCTACCTATAAAATAAAACTTTATTGTTAAGCAAACCTCTCCTACTTCTACAAAGTCTGTATAATTATTACAATAATAATTAACTATAATATTATATGCATTACTTAACCACGAGAGAGAGCATATAAGCTAGCAACTGTCTGCTAGTTTTTCCACATAAGTACTTAGCTAATGCAACCAGTAAACTAGCTAAGTTTCAAGCTAAGTTAATAATTGCAACAATTAATACAATTGTAATTTTGATGTAAATTTACACTTAAATAGCATCCAAAAAAAAGTAAAAGTACAAATAATAAGTACATAATAAGATGTTAAGAGTCTTTCAGGGATGCAGGGACACACTAAAAAAAGACCTTAAAAGTGCAGAGGGTTAGCTGCGGCTAACAGGTAGTACTGTATATCATACATCAACCTGACAGTCAGAGCAGGCAGAGCAAAGGGCAAAGGTGCTGTATGTAACTGTGAGAGAGCCCAATTAATGGGAGACAGAGTTTGATGGATAACTGTAGTACAGTTATATATATAGATATATCTATATATATCTATATAACTACTTCCAATCAAAATAAATGTGTATCCTGTATACCTGGAGGTTTTTCTTCTGCAGTTTTGTCATTATGAGTCGCCCCTCCTGTCTACCAAGTTATTTTTTCACAAATATTTTTCCTGCTATTTCTCTCCGTCTCTTGTCCTTTTCTGTGGTTCAGACAGGTGCGAGTCACTACATTTGTTCTTGCCTATAAGGTTCCATTAGAGCAAGAGATCAGATGTACACTGTCCATGTGAAAATATTTGCCTGTCTTTTTAAATTCAAACTTCGGATGTAACACAACGGGTTTAAGTAAAATTCCATTCAGTGGCTCTGGCTGGACCATGAGGCGTGGGACCTCTGGAGGTGTTCTGTGGTGTCTGACTGAGGGACATTGGTAGAGGATGCTCTGGTGCTTTTCCAGGAGTAGAGTTTTGATTTGAGAAAGTGCTGAGGATAAATTTGGCAGAGGGTGTATGGGTCCTTGAAAATTTAGGTTTTTGTCTTTGTTGCATTTCCTACAGTTACACACGCCATGCAGTATTGTTTACTTTTGTGATCTCTGTGGTTTACATCAACCTGGAAAAATAACCACTTGCTAGTACCTGATTAGAAAAAAGAATAATAATTTCTTTTGGTATATCAGACACTATGAAAAATTTTAAAATCAATAAAAAATACAATAGAAGATATTCACAATATTTCTTACAATCTTCATATATAACCTATGATGCATTAGTGTGCGCAGTACACGTTTAAATGTGCTATGACAGTAACTATTAGCAGTTCTGATGATGTGTTGAATTCTATTAATGATGTGTTATAAATATTTACAACAGGAATACACTCAAAGCTCACAGGTACTTACATGGGCTCCACTCCAGCAGTCACATTGCTGCCTGCGAAAGAGGTGCGAATAAAGCATAACTACGCCTATGAATACCCTTTTGTCAGACCTTAGTGTAGCCCATGGAAACTTTGTTTCATTTAAACACATATGCACATAATGTCAGATTAGTGGTGGGGATCATTTGACGTGCTGAGAGTTGCAGGCTCCTCCCAGGATCGGACTTGTTTAGCGAGGTGTGAGTGGGTCTTGGAGGCCAGGTCAACGCCTTGAGCTCATTGTCAGATTCCTTAACTGTAACCCAGATCATCTGTCTGTAGACATGTTTTGATCGGACACCATAGCAGCCACACAAAATCATCCCTCTCACCCCCTCACAGTAGATGGCCGCCCCTCCCTGAAACTGGTTCTGCCGGAGAGTTTCTCCTGTTAAAAGGGAGTTTTTTCTTCCCACCGTCGCCAAAGTGCTTGCTCAAAGAGGGTCATATGATTGTTGGGGTTTTTACTGTATTATTGTAGGGTTTTTACTTTACAATATAAAGTGCCTTGAGGCAAGTGTTGTTATTATTTGGCACTATATAAATAAAACTGAATTGAACTGAAAAACCAAATAAGGTTTTTGCATGTCCTTGACACACAATGCCAATGGTAGTCTGATTAAAAATGTTAGTCTGTTGCTTCTCACCTTTTCTTCAGACTGCACTTGTGTCAGGCCACTGTGGCGAGCAGGCCACAGTAGCTGCACAGCCATGGGTCCTGCTGAAATGGGGTTTAGCCAGGTGCAAAACGGCTCCTCTGTTACTAGATCTGATTTTGGATCACCATCTTTGGAGTGAAGTTAGAGAGTCCTAGTTTTTCTTTTCTCACTAGTTGAATTCTGTTTCAGAGCTTTAGCTTTTCTTCAGCTTGGCCTGATCCGGACTTTAAACATGTTGCACTAATTCACCGGTGTGAAGAAAAAGAGGAATAAAAAAGAATGGACTATTGAGCTGTTTAAAAGTCTTTTATTTCTGCCTCCACCCTTCAGTCATTCTTCATACCTACAGAGTGCCCCAGGTAGAATATCCAGATTACTTCAAAGCAGGATTAGGTATTTGTATATATCCAGAAAAGCCTAAAACCCTATCATCAAGTGCCTGTACTCAAACCCCCAAACTCCCTTCGCTTTTCAGAATGGTCCAACAATCTGTTTTCTGCTTATACACATAAGCCATCATAAAAATATAGATTTTGTCTTAATTATAAGCTTCTTGCAGACTTGTAATTATTAATGACTCGGTCATTTAGGTAGTTCCCAAACGTAGTGAAAATCAGTGTGTTTAAAAGCTACTATAATTAATACATGTTGGCTTGGCAGCTATCGTACCCAGCATCAGTCATGCAGACAAGTTTTTCATAGCTGCTGCCAATATCAAGTTCCCTGTCACATGCATTAGTCAAACTGTTGATATAAAGAAAGGTTCTTTAAGGACAGCCTCATAAATACCTTTAACATTGCTTATTCTCGCCTCCTGCCAAACAGCCAGAGGGTTCAAAATAAAACTAGATATGCCAAGTGAGCTGGCAGGAAGACAATGCTCTTAGTGAGCTCCTCGGTGATCTGGGCCATGAGCTGGTGGGGGGAGGGGGACAAATTAAAGAAGAACACTGTGGACTGAAAGGGCTTAAGGTAATGATTTATGGCCCAGGGATCCAGCGAATGTTTCATCATATATTAAAAGCATCTTCTTTTTTTCTTTTTAATCGACTGGAAGCCAAGACGCTCTTTTTGCTGATTGTGACTTTGCCTAAATGGGAAGCTGGATGTTGAACATCTGGAGTACTCACTGCAGCCTCTTGGTTTCCTTCACTGTGCATTTGTGACTTCATTTCTTACCGGCTGCTTCTAAAAAGGAAAAGTATTCACTGCCACTTTAGACTTACCTCATAGAGACCAATTAAAAACTTAGTGGAGGAGATTAACCGAAAGAAGTAATGTGCTTTATTGCAGTGACTAAGAAGTGGCAAATTACAATCATAAAAAAACATGTAGCAGCTGCCACTATTGGACGTTGATTTGCATTTATTTATGTAACTACAGTCACAGTTTGTACACATTATTTTTGAACATATTTTATTCATACCAAGCCTGTTTTACCTTACTGTTGGTTAGCAATATGGCAAAATTACGGTGTCATTTTAAGTGCAACAACACAAAATTAAGCAAAAAAAAC
This sequence comes from Etia nguti, assembly GCA_015106755.1. Taxonomy (NCBI): domain Eukaryota; kingdom Metazoa; phylum Chordata; class Actinopteri; order Cichliformes; family Cichlidae; genus Etia; species Etia nguti. The sequence goes on from VUQG01002611.1 coordinate 46,700, forward strand.
AACAGCAAAATCAAAACAGCAACGACAAAAAGAAAAACACAAAAACATCTCAGAAAATACAACATTAAATAAAACACACACGCAACATTTAATGAAAGAACAACGCTACCAAAAAGACGATATATACTTTATATTAGCAAAAAAAACCTATTGCTATTTCTGTCTTTATATATATTTGCAGGTTGTGTGAAAAGTAAAGTTTTGTTGTGGTTTTTCAGAATATTCACGATTGTTGTTATTGTAATGTTGTGTTTGTGCTCGTTGATATTCGCATAATGATTTGCAGCTTTCCAGCAGCCGGTACAAATGTCTGTGACTCAGCTGTTGGTCATGTTCCCAGAGGTATCGATTGGGGATCTATTGTCTCTGTACCCTCTCTGTCTTCCGTTGGGTTTTCTGGTTCCTCTGCATTTTCAGTTACTTCTTGTCTTATTTTAAAAAGCTGTGTGTCTCCAGTGGAGCTTTACTTGTGTTTGTTTTCACCTGTTTGTGGACTGCTTGCTCTCTGTCCTCCTCTTGTTGTCTGTGATTCTTGAGCCTCTTCTTGGACTCCTGTTTTCTTGTAACTGCAGGTTGGACTTTGTGTTTATCTGGTTATTGGATCAGCCATTAAAGGCTCATTTTTTGTTTACTGAACCTGCCTTGGTTATCCTACATTTGGGTCCTCTCTCCTGTGAAACCTGGCCCTGATTTGAAATACATCTTTTGTGGCTTCTTCAGCACTAAACCTGCATGAACACAGGTAGCCTTTTATTCTTCTTGCCAATGTGTAGTTAGAGACTATGTGAAGAGTCAGGATGGGTGAGATGGCTGCGACAGTGCCTGCCTTCTTTCTGAGTGGACACGTTAAAGTCAAGGCAGCATATTAAACAAAACAGAGGTGAAAACTGATGGAGAGCGTGTCCACTATTGAGGTGAAAGTTCAATCCGATCGAATAAAAAATTTGAGGAAAAGGGCAAACTGCAGCCCGCCACCTTTACAGTGAGATGCTTATTTCCTAGGCAACAGAGCCGAGAGCAACAACGAAACCAATCCCGAAAGAAAAGATTTATGCTCAACATCACTCATTACCACGAGATGTTGATAAGCGTTGCCCACACTGACGGCCCAAAGAAGCACATCTCAGCAGTCTGACAGAGGCTGCTGGGCTCTCAGTAATGAGGGAGCCAGACAGCCTCCTCACCTCCTATTTGTCGACTGATGGAAGTCTTGTTTGGCCCAGCTGCGTCTCCATGGAAGTGGCACCTTGAGAGGCTGCTCCCCGCCCCACCTCATCCCTCACCCTCCCACCAAGTTTCTCATCACATCCCGGTGAGAGGCTGGAGCTGCTGTGAAACACCAGCCCCTTGGCACAGAGCCCAGATGGCATTTTTTCCCCTGCACGACTTTTATCTGACCATAAAGCACAACCCAACAAGGGCAGAACCTTCAGAAAAGCCCCATTAAATGCTAAGTGAACAGAGAGCAATTTAAAATCCCCCCACTTCTTCTTCTCCTTTTTTTTTAACGTCCCTTTCTTTACCATAAGCTATTCTCAAACCTGACTATAAAGAGGGGGCTGTTAATTGATATTCAGTTTGGGGGATTAAAGACCTACGTGGACAAAGCTGTTAAATATGTGCTCAGAATGGCGATGTGAAGAATGCTCTCTGATGCTTTCTATTCATGTGATGGCTGCAAATTGCCTGCAGCGTGATCTTGGAACAGCTTTTCCCTGAATCAGCCACTACAGCAGCAGAAGGCTGAGCCCCTGCGCTCCACATTTATTTATTTATTTTTTTTTTGCACATTTCTACAGTTAAAACTCTTTGACAATGGCGACTCAGCTGGAAGACGAGTCTCGCAGTTTGTGAGGGAAGATTATGTGACATATACGAGCTGCAAAGTTTAAACTGTTCGCTGGTTCTTCAGCCGTGTATCAGCTTCCCAGGGTTCGCTCACTGTCACTGCAGTAGCACGACGGGGCGGGAGTGCGTGAGTTCCTGCATGTTTAGCGTGGGAAGCAAAAACTGTCGGTTGCAGCTCATTTAGTCTAACCTGCATACATTTAACAACACGCTGAACAACGACAAAAGTATGTAACATCAAAGGTGAGTATAAACCGATGCTGAAACTTGAATGGGCAAATGAGATTTGTACGAAATGACTAAATGAAGATATACACTCTGTGTGCACAGAAAGGGTCTCGAGACATGCACCTGCCGCTTCCCACGCAGAAAAAAAAAAGTTACCAAACAAAGTTGAGAGCAGAGCTTGTGCATATGTAGGGATGCTCTGACCCATACTGGAGAAATTGGTGACGGTGGTGTCGAAGAAGTGAACTTCATAACACATCTTGCAGCTTCTTTTCAACCATTTGTTCTGTAATTCTTCTGAAGTGAGGGCGTCATTTTTACTACCACCAGATACTTACTGGTTAAGACTTTGTGGCTCCATGATGTAGTGGTAAACATTTGCCTTATATGTGAAAAATAGTGGTTTGATTCAAGGAGACACAAACTTAGCCTCAGGAGGTCACAAGCTAGCGTACTCCTAGTGCTGATCCCAAGCCTGGATAAACAGGAGGGTTGTGGCAGGAAGGATGCCCAGTGTCATGTCTGTGCCAAGTCAAATATGCACTTTGGCAACCCCTTGGAAAATGAGGGAGCAGCCCGAGTTACCTTTTCCCAATAATACTCATCTATAAAGCAAAACAAGAGAAAAAAGGATACTTTTCATATCTTTAGTAGAATTACAAGTATTATTAGGGGTTTGGGCTCTGTTATCAGTTATCCTATTCTTACACTCTTACAAACTGCCAGTTGTTACTTCCTTGTCCTACTGTATGTACACCATATTGACAAATTACTCACCCACCCATCCATCATCATTGAATTCAGGTGTTCCAGTCACTTCCACGGCCACAGGAGTATGAAATCAAACACCTCGGCATGCAGACTGCTTCTACAAACATTTGTGAAAGAATGGCTCGATCTCAGAAGTACCGCGATAGGACGTAAAATTTCTTCAGTACTAAATATTCCACAGTCAGCTGTTGATGGTATTTTAAGAAAGTGGAAGTGATTGGGAATGACAGCAACTCAGCCACGAAGTGGTAAAATCACAGAGTGAGGTCAGCAGGTGCTGAGGTCTGCAGAGTCAGTCGCTACAGACCTCCAAACTTCATGTGGCCTTCAGATTAGCTCAACAACAGTGTGTGGAGAGCTTCATGGAATGGGTTTTCATGGTCCAGCAGTTGCACCCAAGCCTTCCATCACTAAGCACAATGCAAAGGCCATCACTGGACTCTAGAGCAGTGGAGCGATGTGTTCTCCAAAGTGACAAATCACGCTTCTCTTTCTGGCAATCTGATGGAAGAGTCTGGGTTTGTTGTTAAACCCTTTGGATTAAGAATCAGAGTCACTTAAGTTCATGTGCATATGAAAGCAGACGAGCAAATACTTTTGACAATGTAGTGTACATGTGAAGTATCATTAAGAACCAGCAAGTAATTTTAGTTACTGAAAATTACACACTAAATTCAGAAGAATTACATAGAATTCTACAGTAAATATCTACCACCTTCCTATAAATGCATTCACATATTTATGGCTATGATGTGATTTTGTTTGTAAGACACTGACACTGACACAAATGTGAAGAGCATAATGTATAACCTGGTATTTAAGGAAATCCTAATGAGCTGCTCCTGTGACATGTTGATAAAGAAGGCAGATCCATAGTTAGATAGATGAACGATAGATGTTAGTTACATCAGTTACAACCATTGGCTTTATTTTTATTCTTAGACTTGAGTGGCTTTCTGTACTAGCTCACAATCATGAAAGTTTCACTGTTCACAATCTAAAATCGCTTTATTTTCTTTCCTCTCTCTTTGTATCAGCTTTGTTTTAAATTGACTGCTCCTCACAAACAGAAGGTTTGAACAGTGCGTTTCATTTCAGATGCTTCAGAGTGCCCACCCTTCTTTGACTCACTGGGTGGGGTGCTGGAGAGCGCTTCATCTGGGGACTCCAGTGCAACACTGGAGGGGCGTGATTGGAAGGAAGAGCCTGCCTGATCTAAACCCAAATGGAGTTTTATTGTTGGTCTTCATCATGAACTAGGGGTGGGATGCTGCTGGGATGGTGCTGAACTCAACTGAGGATATGGTCAGGCAGTGGAAAGAAGACTTTGAGAATCTCCTCAATCCCACTGACACACCTTCTGTAGTGGGAGCAGAGTCAGTGGACGACGAGGAAGACTCACACATTACTGTGGCTGAGTAATGCTTTTGAACTAGCTAAAAAGCTCTGTGGTGGCCGGGACCCTGGGGTAGATGAGGTTTGCCCAGAGTTCCTAAAGGCCCTGTATGTTTTAGGGCTGTCCTGGCTGACATGTCTCTGCAATGTTGTGTGGAGGTCTGGTGCCTCTGAATGCACACTGGGCAACTATAAGGGAATCACACTCCTCAGCCTCCCCAGGAAAATCCATGCTGGACAGGAGAGTCTGTCCATCAGTAAAACATGGCATCTGGTTATTTCCACGCTTCAGGCAGTCACTGTGACCACAAAGGGTTTGCTTGTAAGTATAAAGAATAATATTTAGATTCATAATTGAGTTTGTTTGTTAAGTTATTGAGTCTTTACAACAAATGAAATTATTATTTTTGTCAAACCACTAGAATTAAAGCTGAAAGCTTTAAAATATCTCGATTGCCTCCTTTCACTCCATTGTGAGGCAAAATCACAAAAATTGTGTCCTTGTCCAAATACTTCTGGTCCTGACTGCACAATTAGACTTGGCAGAGGTGCATGCATATTGTTTCAGCTGTTTTCCCTATTAACAACTGCAGGTCATGAATTGGGTCTGTGGGGGCTTAAATTTGGATGCAGTTGGAAAACCAGTTGAAACCACTAATTAAGCCTGTCCATCAGTATCATGGGCCACATAAACTGCCACTGTTTCTACTCTATAATCAAAGCAGAGCTTGGCTTCATGCCCCACTTTAAGTCAATAGAAATAATGAGCAAAATTAGGGGATGCCTCTGCCAATAATGATAATTAATGCCCCATAAACATTTGCAACCCAACAAGGTCTACTTAGACAGGTCAATCAAAAGGCCAACTCAAAGGTGGTTACACACAAACCGCACATGCACAGCAATGCAGATGAGAGTCCCTGCCCTGCTGTTTCTGCAAGGGTGAAATAAGGATAACACACACAGCAGAGAGAGAGAGAGAGAGCAACTCATATTGCTTCTCAGGTCCTATGACAGAGGTTAAAGTAGTCAAAAACAGAGGTGGATTATTGATTTTTACATAGAAATGAAACACTGTGGGATGAGATGAGTATCAGATGTGATGAAGAGCATAGACAAAGTGGCCTTGTCTGAAAATTTCAGAGCAGAGGAATTAAAAGATGGTAGTTTATTTGACAGACTGATTTGAGCATGTTAATGTATTTCCAAGCTGTCTAATATTGATTAAAAAGGTGTGTTTAAAAAAAAAAATAGATTCCTTATTTGGTTTTGTGTGACAAATGGGCCTCAGTCTGAGCAGCAAAGACACTGAAACTTGGTCTTACTATAATATATTAAAGTGAATAAGGGGAAAAAAAGCCTGGCCTGATCAGATCATTCACTTTATACTAAAGAACAATCAAACTCATGTAATTCATAGTGTGAGTTTCTATTTATTGCCTCAGAGGGCTTCACTCGTTTTCATTTGGGAATCTTTCACTTTTTCTCTAAGTAGTGCACTGTGTTAATCTGTGATACAGTGGAAAAAAGTCATCTCGAGTTACTTTTACTTCTCTTGCCCAGCAGTTTCTCTGTCCACACGTGGCGTATCTGTACTTACACTCAGAGTGCGTATACCTCACTCCCTTTTGGTTAGTTTACAAAAACATCTTCTTTCTACAGTTTTCTCTTCTACTAATATTAACAGTTTTGATGCTATAAGAGAAACGACACTGGCTAGCACATCGGTGCCAGAATGATACTATTTTGAACTCATACCCGGGTGAGCAGACATTAAAGCTGAGTATTGAGCATCGTCAATCCTCAGCAGGACTTGTGTAGAAAATAGAACTGTGAGTGCAAAGATTACTGCCAGTGACAACAAACTGTTCAGACTCTCATATTTATCTTGTGGTCCTCTGGAATGACCCAAACCCCAGACTGGGCACTTAGTTAGAAATTGATTTGCATGCCATTGAGTGAAATAAGTATTGATCCCCTACACATTCACAGATTGGCTGTGTGTGTATGTGGTACACAGATTGCAATCAATCCATCAATTACTCAAGATGCTCATGATCTTAACTCGTTTTGTGTATAAAGCACACCTGACAATAGAATTTCTTCCATTTCGACCTCTCTACCACCATGGCCAAGACCAAAGAGGTGTTAAACGACATCAGGGACAAGATTTTAGACCTGCACAACACCATCAGCAATTGGGATTATATGTATCAGTCGCCTTCATTTTGGAGCTCCATCAAAGATCTTGCCTCATGGTTAAGGATGATCATAGAGAAAGTTTATGGATCAGCACAAAACTACACAGGAGGAGCCTGTGATTCCCCTGCTCGGGAAGGCACATGCACAGGCCTGTCTTAAGTTTGCCTGTGAACATGTCAGTGATTCAGAGAAGGCTAGAATCACATGCACGAACAGAGGTTGAAACATTATAGTTTGGGGCTGTTTCTCTGCTAAGGATACAGGAGGACTTCACCGCATTAAGGAGCCAGTGGACATTGCTGTGCATCATTAAATCTCGGATAAGAATCTTTTCCCCTGAACACTGAAGATGGGTCATGGGTGGGTGTTCCAGCATGACAATGACCCAAACCATACCACTAAGGCAACAGTGGTCGCCTGGAAGATGTGACTTTCCCCAGTGAGGGACAATAAAGGATATTTTTATTAAAAAAGAAGCACATTAAGGTCATGGAGTAGTTGAGCCAGTCTGCAGACCTCAAACCTACAAAAAAACTGTAGAGGGAGCTGAAACTTCAAGATTCCAAGCAGCAGCCATGAAACCTAAAGGATTTAGACAGTTCCTGTAAAGAATAGTGGACAAAATCCCCCCTGATATGTGTGCAAACCTGGTGACCAACTACAAGAAACGTCTTACTGCTGTGCTTGCCAACAAGGGTTTCACCACCAAGTACTAAGTCACGCTTTGCTTGGGAATAAAATACTTTTTTCACTTAATGACATCCAGTAAATGTATACCTTTTATGCTATGTGTTTTTCTTTTATTTAAAATTCTGCCTGTGCATTAAAATAAAACTATAAAATAAAACTACCATTAAAATTACAGACTGTTCATTTCCTTGGAAGTGAGCAAACTTACAAATTCATATTTCCTCCACTGTATACAAACATACAGGTACTTTGTCATTGTCATTTGTCATTCATAAGCAGTGAGTGTTCTTATTTAATGTTTTAAACTTTTGACAAAGATTAAGTCAGTGTACCTGCCAATAATGCCCATGTGCCAAAAGATCAGGCTACAAACTGCCCTAAATGTTCATCATTTTCTACCCTCGAGTTGAGCCCATATCAGCTTGGCAATGGTTTCCTGATATGGTCATTTCAAACATGAGAAGGTGGAGCTTTAAAATACCGCCCCCGGTTTGTGGAAGCCAGAAAAGGGGCAGCCAAACAGAATCAGGTGGACTTCTGTGAAGGAGGGGTTTAATTTCCAGTTCATCCTCTGAAACAAGCGTTTTTAGCTCTGTGGAGGCTGCATAAGGGTCAGTGTTTTATATGTGTGTATTAAACTGTGACTCGAGCAAAACTACTCCACAGCAACAAAAACACAGTGCTGGAAAAAAGCACAATAGGGCCCCTTTAAGATGGATCCGTTTGACTCAAAACAGCTTGAGCTCTTGTGCAGGATCAAACATGTCAATATGGCTGACAGTCAAACTGTTTCCACTTGTAGGTTCTCCGTGCGAACAGCTTATGTACAGCAGCACTGGCTCAGCCATCAAAGGGCCAATGATGTGACAGGCCTGTGGCTGAAAATGTGGCTCATTGATTAAAAAAAAAAGAAAGAAAGAAATACAAGAGGTAAGAGGAGGCAGACACAACTGCAGCGGACTAAGTGTCAGCGAACAGTCGAGCACTGGTTCAGACAGACGTGCAGGAATGCATGAGCAATTGGAACTTGTCAGTGGTTCATACCGGGCCAATGACAGACACAGCATAAATGCAAACCACTGGAGTGTGCTTGCCAAGCTGCTTTTTAGCCTTCACCAAAGTTATTTGCCTTTATGCAAAAGTTTGGCTTATTTTATGATCCTACACAGCTGTTAATATCAATACAGAGGAACCGGAATATTGTAGAAACATCTTATAAATCAAATTCTCTACAAATCATTCCCAGTTTAATGAAATGAATCCGTTTTTTCCCCCCAATGCCTTATAGACTGCATGTCAGCGAAGGGTTGACGTGCCATCTTGTTGCCTTACTACGGCAGGGTTTACGTTGTTATCTGGATGGCGTTAAATCTTTAGAAGCATTCCGATTTTCTTCCCGATTTATTGGGCTGATAAATAAAACGTGGCTGTACGCATAGTGTCACTAAAAATGAGTTTCAGGTAGGAGAAAACAGATCAAAGTGAAAGGACAAAGCTGCACTCCTTCACCGATGAGGTCAGGAGCGTGATGCTTGAAATAAAATCCGAAGCACGGAGCGGCATATCTCAAGATGACGTGCATCTTGAGATATGCGCAATGCTGGGAGCAATGTTTGGGAAAGACTTCTGAGAATGCTTCCTGGCGTCATCACATGGGCTGTTTGCAGTAATCCGTGTTCCTGGAAATTAGTATTACTCCAGGAAATCAGACCTAAGTCACATCATTAAAAAGCTCCACTTTCAAGCTGCTAAAACAGAGTCCCTGTTTCGTATTCTTATTATTGTGGCCACATGCTGCACGCTTTGGAGTTTGCATCCGCACATTAATGAAAGCCTGCTTCTAATAAGCTGCAGAATAGCAGCTGAAGCAGCACAGCAGGACAACACGGGAGGGGCGAGACGAAGTGAAGTGCTTTGGGATTTTTGTGCAAACAAAAGAAAAGTCAACATCAGGCAAAAACATGTTTATGTGGCCTAAAAGGGCCATAAATAAAATTTTATTCTCTCAATTTATTAACAAGCCACAGGAAGTCCATGACCGTCTACCACAGCACTTAAAACATCTCATTCTGGCGCAGTCCACAAAGACATGAGACCCATTTGAGATCCTCTTGAGCCGCTGATAAATCTGAAGGCTCTCTTCCTCGCTCTCACTTCCTTAGAAAAATAAAACAAAACGTGGAAATACTGTACCAAACTGGAGGCGGAGCGGCAGGGTGATTCTTTTCACACTGAGAAGGGTGTGTTAGAAAGGGCTATGAGTGCGTTCGGGGAAGCTTGAATCAAACGGCAACAACAACAATAATAAACTAGGAAAAACCCTCAAACTTTTTTTTTTTTTGTGTGTGTTTTGTTTCGTTTTTGCTAAGCTGAAGCAGAATGTGCTTGGCTTTCAACCACTTCAGGATTGCCACCGTTTATCCATCAACTTCTTCTCTGACATTACGTTTCCCCCTCCCAGCAGTCTGCCCTCTCCTCCAGATTCCTCTATTGTGTTTTGCTTAAAATAAAAGTGAAATAATATTTATAATGATAAAACCTATAGCAGCAAAAAAGTAACAGAGGAATAACAGCTAGAAGCGAGTGACCCCTGGATTGATAAGGAAGGCATGAGTTAAAGAGAGGTCCATGAATTTCTGCCCGGGAGTCGGGCCTGCGATGAGGGAGAGGCGCCTCGGCGACCCTATGAGCTCATCTTCCCTCGGTGGGCACCCTGCCGAGGGCAGCCATGATGCGGCTGAACCGTTCGCACAGCTCCAGGGTGGAGTAGGTGGGCAGCTTGGGAGGGTCGTGGAAGCTTTTGATCTCGGTCGAGCAGTCCAGCAACTTTGGGAGAAAGTCTGTCAGCTTCTCCTGGAGGTTAGCTGCAGTCAAGAAGTAAACAGACAGAAAATAAGTAACTGTGCAGGCTTCACCATGCAGTGAAACTAGGTTAACATTTTCAGGGCCATTTTATTAGTTAGAAAGGATGTCTAACGAGTTAATGCATGTGTAAAAGTCACATGAATTGGGTTCTGGGTGACAATTTCGTTTTCCTGAACAGAGGTCACAGTCAGCATCAGTCTCTCTTCTCAGATCCTCTCAAAACATCTTGTTATGAGGTCATCACTTCCAGTATACAACAATACCATTTCAGTTTCTTCCATTTACCAGTCAGTTAGAAATACAACTGGGTTGACATCTAATCATGGGTTATTCATTACATCATAAACTCATTCATGATCAGACAATAGTGGGGAAAAAAAAAATACTGGCGGCAGCCAGCGGTACCCCTCAGTCTATGGATGCATCTATGGTCTGAATTTCATAATCCTACTTGTTCTCAAGTGATCACATTTACAGGTTTTTCAGACAACCTGACCTCTGATCTCGAGGTCACCGTCACCGAGATTTTTTGTAGATCAATTTGAAACCCGTATATGTGAGGGCGTTTTTCCTTCCCACTCTCTCCAAGTGCTTGCTGTTGGGGGTTTCTCTTTACCTTACAATATTAAGTGGTTTAAAGTGACCGTTGTTGTGATTTAGGACTAGCATTTATCTAACAGCTAGAGTAGATACAGGTAGATCCAAGTGTTTATTAGCACAGTGCTGTGTTGTACAGCCATGATACTGAAATGCCATCATTATCTACTTACAAACATTAGTATTGTATAAAATGTTATCTTTAGGTGATCTTTTTCTGTCAGACTTTGTACCTTCTGATACGTGACCCGAGCCGCGGCCTGATTATGGCGATCTTCGGCAGGGGTACAAGAGAATGTACTAGTAACCTAAGCCTTCAACTCTCCAGAAATATCTAATAGGCTAAGTGTGTTCCTTCTCCCTTAAGGACTCACATTCCATCTCTTGGCCCAGGTAGGAGCACCAGCGGTTCCTCATGTCCTCAACTGCCAACAGGTCTCTCTCTGCGTCGTGGACCAGCAGCAGAGGGATGCAGGGCACCACCAGCTCATTCATGATGCCCAGGCCTGTGGTCACCTCAGGCTCTTCTCCCGACTCAAACATAGCGGCTGCTTGCTCATTTAGTTTCTGTGGGGTGGGGGGAGGGACACTGATAAGTCTTTTATATGAAAGCTTTTATTCGTTACTCAAACATTCATTTTGGACTAATATTATAGCTTGCTGTGTGGTACAGACCACCCAAGAAGTTTGTTTTGGAGAGTGAAATTCTAGTATTTTATTAGTCTGTTACTTAGAACTAATGAGCAGCTGTGTGTGTGTGCACTGCACTTTGGGTTTTTTAATGCAGCTTGCTAGAGGTAGCTGATAAGTCAAAACGCCAGTGTTCAAAATGCATAATCCAAAACCACTGGGTGACATCATTGTGGCTACATCCAGTTTTTCTATACCATCTATCAGCAGAGGGGGGTTCAGAATACTGAAACAAAAGGGCACATTTAATGTTTTTAAATAGATTTATAAAAGCCTGAGGAATCTGTGAGGTTCACTAAATGGGATGAATGGCCTGTTTTCAACGTCTTTTTCCTGCAGGATGATTGCATTTGTCTCTGCCCATCAGGGACCCTCACACTGACATATGCCAGCTAGCCCAGCGTCAATAAGCCCACAAACAGTGCTGCTGTTTAGATTTCTGTCTTCATTCATTTCCAAAGTAATAGCAGAACTGCACGTTTTAGTTTTATAGAAATCCCTCTGTCAGAACATGGTATATCAACCGTAGATGGAAACTAGTGAGCTAATTTCCAAGTCCATTAAACCTCGTAAATCCTCTTTTTCATGGATGCCATGATGTCAAACTTCACCGTAACACCCCAGAAAAAAAGCCACATTGAACATTTCGGGAACCGATGAAGAGTTTGGCCCTGGAAATGCCTAATGACGTCAGGCTTAAGAGGAGGATTGATGAGCAGGCTAAACTGCTAGAACAAACCTCGTGTTGCTGTAGCAGCACTGGTGTGCTCCCGTCCCTTTGACTTACACAGAATCTGTCCCTTCACACCCTGATCCCTCACAAATCAACTCTCCTGTAGTCTGAAAACCTCAGTAAAAGACTCGTGGAGATTTCAGAAGACAGATTCTCACTGCTGAGGAACAGAAAATCACTAACTCACTACTAACTTTGTCCAGGAATGTTCTGTCATTTTTGTCAACGTGTGTAATTATTTTTTACTCTAAATTGTGTCATTAACCTCGTTTCCTTTTCTTCTGTTAGACCAGTACTCAACAGTAATCCTAGGCACCATTAATATCACAGAATATCTTTAAGTAACTGGAACTAATGGATCCTGACATTCTTGAACAGATATGTACGTAAGCTTTTCTCTCTGGTCGAGGCCTAAACCACCTTGCTGTCACAGACAAACTCCTTGACCTTGTCTCTGAAGAAACGAGCTGTCTGGAATCAGAGACTGCAGGGTGGAATTGCAAAACATCCAAATACATTAACTGTGTCAATGTTAGCAGTGTTTTCAATTAAAACAAGAGCTGAAGGTAAACAGCTGAGTGCACACAGCTAGACGTTCTGGCCAGAGAACTAAGATGAGCGATCGCCCTGCACAGTCCTGAGGTTTGAGGTTAGCTGAGGACACGCTCGTGTCTCATGGTAATGTGTTTACACTCACTGGCCCTCCTGCTTCCTATTCCCACTCCAATGATTATATTACGAGCACAATGCTGGTGTAAGGTTACTGAGTGCAGCAGCGAGAGGGCTGCTAAAGACCAGTATGAGGCTGATCAGACCAAACTACACCAGCCCTAACCAATAATACCCGAGCATAGCCTGGAGCTTGGTGGGAGTGAAATGAAAAGGGGCTCACTTCACAACGCTGAGAGGATTTTCATCTGTCAGTATCAGATGAAAAATCTTCAGTGGAATCTTTTGTGGGCTGCAAGCAAGCCAAAGCAATATCTCAGCAAAAGCAATTCGATTATGGTGCCCCTGCTCGGTGTCGGAGGGGAACGTCTAGCCGTGAGAGTTTTGCTGAGTCACTTTAGCAGAGGAAGTTTGACACAGAGGAAAGGGAGTGACACAGAAGAGACTGAGATCACAGAGAAGAGTTGCTTGATGCAAAGGCTTCCGTTCCAAAGCAGACTTCTTTGTAATCGCTTTGTTTAAGTCAGAAAACACGGCACACAGGGCTTACTGCGTGTACGGGCTCACCAGCAAACACTCTCGACGGTAATGGCCGAGCAGCTCCTCGTCGTGCCCTCTGTACAGCCCTTTTAACAAAAGCTCCTTGTTGTACTGGTAGGCGTAAATCAGATACATGAGAGCCTCCACATAACTGGAAAGAAAGATATTACATTCAGATAAAACTGTAGCAAAGACACACTGACGGCTCACAGAGTAAACCATTTCACACAAGAAATGAACTCGGTGAACCCACTGCACAACTTTAAAGCTGGGGGAGCTGCACGTATTGCAAGCTGCTGCCCCCTGCAGGCAAATACCAAGATGGGAAATTAAATGAAAATAAAGGAAAATGCCAAAAACGCCAAAGTTACATCAGTTAAATCTCTAAGGAGACGCTGGGTTTATTTGCTTGAGGTTTTTTATACAGTTGCTGAAGAGGTGTCAACATACTTTGTCTTCTGAAAGAGCTCCAAACCGGTCACCATGAGGATGGTTGTTTCACGAAAATTCCTGTAGTCCTGATGCCATATCTGATTGAGACAAGCCAAAGTCAAATTTGCAAAGCCAGTATAAATCTGCTCAAATGTACAGTTTTAGATGAACAAAAGAGAGATGATATAACTTCTGACCTCATATTCATCCATGTTGACCTCCTCAGGTTTAATCAGGTCCAGTTTGGCACGTGCCACATTCATAATGCTCTTACATCTGTGAGGGAGGCGGACAGAGAGAAAGAGGAACGGGGGTTATTGAAACGGAGATGGTGAGTCATCGTGAGGTACTCCAGGAGATAAAATGCTCCACCCTGCCCCTAGGCCTTAACGTGGCTTAATGAATCACTCTTTAGTGCAGAGAGGACTAGTGAAGCACTCCTCCAGAGGCTCCTATTGAGGCCACATTCACACATAAATCTAATTATCTCGCTCAAAATAGAGGAGAAGAGAGAAATCAATTTTTCTCTCATGAATATGGATCGAGGCCAACAAGCATAGCTGAAAAGTTTTAAGAAATAGGAAGGGACATTACACACCCTAATGACACCAAAATGTCAGAGTTAAAAGAGGGGGGATCTTGATATACAGCAGTGGTAATTTGAAAAGAAAAAGTCAGTATTGGACATGTGCCTTGTATGATTTGTGTTCGAACAAAAAGCAGAAGGCGTGCAGATCAGAAAGGATTTGCAGCGTGAAAGTGTTGCTCTGATGAGAGACAGTCTGTGCTGAGAGTAAACCGGGAGCTCTGCCTCGAACACTGCGTGTCACACAGTCTCTGCCACCCTCTGCTGGTCATTATGAGGAACCGATTTCAGGTATACAATCCAACTCGATTCTGACACAGCCAGAGGGAAAAAACCAAATACGCTGCATGATCATTTTTTAAATTACAAGCTTGTGACAGAGTGAGGACTGCACCTCTCATCGAAGGCCAGGTTCCTGTCAGCAAACTGTGTGAGCAGAGTCCTCTCCAGAATCTTCTTGGGTGCCTGGTTTTGGATGAAGTAAACGATGATGTGCTGTAGTCGGTAGTCATTCTCAACTGGCGTGTCTTCTTGGGCAAATCTCAAGAGACGCGCATACTCCAACTTGATGGCCTGAACAGAGAGACAAAAGAAGAATAAGCTACTTGTCACTGTGTGAGAGAGAAGTTGAAGTTACTTAAGTAAATGACAGCTTAATTGAAGCAGCACACCCGAGTGCTGCATGTGTACATGTAAGCCCCTAAAACTATTCCACTATCACAAACAGAATCCAAATCTGTGGGAAACACTGCAGTGGTCTGAGGAACGATGTTACACTCGAACACAAGAACATAACAAAAGAGGAGGTAAGGTGAAAGAAGTGAGTGAGAGTGGAAAGAAAAGAGAGGTTGTACCTTAAAAAAGGCCGCCTCGGGCCCATTCTTTTCATACACGCTGCTGGATTTGCCAATGGCCATAATTACACCCTGCATGTCGGGGGTCATCATCGCCTGCCCAGGAAGCAGGAACCATGTTAAACAAGGCCCTGGTGATGAACTGAGCAAGGTCAGGCACTGTGTTATCTGCTCTAACTTTCTACAGCAAGGCAGGACATGCCAAACATCACTCAGCAGTCCATGCACTGGTTAGACGGGCATAAGTCGGCGGGGATGCGACCAGTCAGTTAAAGAGGCGGAACGCACAGTCCTCACAAGAATAATGTGTAAAAACCAAGACAGCCTTATGAAAAATGTGTGTGACAGACAACCTAGAGTGCAGGAAGACAGGCTGGAGCAGCAGCCCTACAAAGGAAATTCAGCACTCAGTACACACTGACCAGCAAACTACCGTCAATATAAAGCCAAAATTTACAGAAACACTGATTCCACGATAGCTGCATGAAAGCTATCTGTTATTATTACCTCTGCCAAGGAGGTTTTATGCTTTTGGTAGCACTTGTGTGCGTGCGTGTCATTCTGTCTGTAAACACAACAGCTCGAGAAGGCTTAAATAAATTCTGTTAAAGGGGTGTAGGTGGGGTCATGTTAACAATCCACGTTGAAAGAAAGGAGGAATACCATTCTGTATTAGTTAGAGATACACTTTAGCATCATATTATATAATCAACTCAAGTTAATCGGTCCAGTTATTTATCCATCACCTACTCCTACATAATGTTGGTGTAATCAAAGTAACGTCTATCATGCTACATACAACTTCTTAAAGTATGTTTAAAAAGAACAAAGTAAACAAAATGAATATATACAAAATACAATACTGTCCCCTTAAAAGTATATAAGATTTAGCTGCCTTGGCGGAGGTTTGCGCTCTTGTGCAAGTAGCATCATACATATAAGAGCATATATTGCATCACAGTATGAAGCAGCAGTCTCTCCTGTTGATGTGTGTGGTTCATGAAGCAGACCAGCTTTCTGCAAAAGCTCCACCTGACTTTGTGCCGCGATGCCGATGGCTCAACGAAAGACTTTTCACACGAGTAACGCAGAGCGGCCAACAAAGGGGTCAACCTTACTGCACAGCATTTGTGAAAAACCTTATGCTATGTGGAGCCAATACGATTGGGCAATGAACCTCTCATTCTATAGATCAAACAGGCTCAGACAACGTTTGATGGAGCCAGAGCTACCTCATCATCATACCCCCCCTCCTCTGACTCAATGACAAATGTCCCCACATTAGGAATGGCCACCTCGACTGTGCGCTGGCCAGGGGACTCATCCTCTGTGACCAGGTCAGGAGGGGGGGTTACGGGAGTGTTCATCTGGACCTCAGGCTCAGGGGAGATGGGAGGGGGAAGAGGCTGGAGAGAAAATGGGACAGATGAAACAGGAATGATGGAGGACTGATGGAAACAGAAGGAACATTATATATGAAGGGCAAAGGTGAAACAGGAAGAGGGAAAAAAATTGTTTTAATGAAATGAACTTATTTCATATCTCTTCATAAGACTTTTCTAAACTAAGCAAGTAACTCTGAATCCTTGTTAAACTCAGTAGGCACAGTTGAGGAAAAGTGGGGCAGAAAGTTGAATAAGCATGACACACCAGTGTTTCCCCTAGGTGGGAAATAATCTTTTTGAGCTGCTGTAATTGTTCCTCCTCTCAGCACCGGCTGTGGAAAATTTTCCAAATTTCTTATTTTATGTAAAAATTCACACTACAGACTTCAGTGGGCCAAGCTGTCAAGCAGGGTACAGTTTACTTTAATAAACTTCCTGTTCACTAAGCAGGGAAAAAGTGAGCTTTGAAATATGCTTTAAAACTGTGTATATACTGTATATTCTTTGTATTTATTATCTCGCTCTTATTGCCTGTTTATGCCCTGTCCTTATCTTCAACGTCACGCTGCTCTGTTGTATGTTAATTGCCCCTTGGGGATAAATAAAGTCTTCTGATTCTGATTCTGATGCTTGACCTACCCATGTGACTTAGGGGCAGTAGAGTCACACTGTAAAAAAGCTATCCAACATTTATAAGCTAAATGCTCCTTTATGTTCACCAGCTGGTTTCCGTCTTCGTATCTGTGCAGCTGGGTGCTTGTATGTTTTGTACGGGGGAGGTTACAGTCTTTTATTTTTTAAACCAACTGCCTGTGTGAACCAGGAGAACTAAACAGAACAGCATTGGGTAAGAGCTCTTTGAATTCATCAAAATAAGCAACATATCTAACACACAGGTATTCACATGATCCACCGTTAATTCAAAAGTACTGATTTAAAGCAGTGTTTAAGTAACAGCTCTCGACTGGCATAGCTTTTTGTTGAATACATTTATGAATGTGATGTGTTTGGAATAAGAAAGCACATGCATGACTTGTTGTGAGTCTTCTGTAATGTGTGTCTTTGCATGTTTTACATACAGCATTTAGTAATGCTTCAGGGCTCCTCTCCTCCTGTTCAGCAGCAGCCCTGGAGATGGCCCTCTCTGTATCCTCCTGCAGGTGCTTAGAGTCATTCGTGGGTGATGGCTGCTCCATGTACTCAGGATCCTGCTGGGGCACTACAGAAAGAGCACACTACCATCATACAAAAGAAGCACCGCCCAAAGTCTAAGTGACAAAATCTGCAGCCACTTCAGGCTGGCTCCAAAGCACATCAGTCTCCAATTAACAGCATTAAAAACGCACTGACAGCCAATTTATCCACTGATACCAACTGTAAAAGGAGGGATTTTGTTTGTGCTTTGTTAATGTGTACTTTGACACGCATAAACCCACAAACATTTTTTTCTACTGCTTGCGCCGTGCTACAATACTTTCATGCAACAAGCAAAGAACAACATGAGCATGTCGACCTGAGAGTGCTTGCGCGTGTCTGATATACACTTGCACAACCAATAGAAATACAGAATGACAGGGAGAGGCATATGTAGTACACATGAAGATCATGACACAGCAGAAGCAGAACACAAAGGCCACCTCAACACAAATTCTGGGCCATTCACGCAACCCAGTGTTTTAAAGCAGGGCACTTTAAAGGAGTGACAACTCTGCATCATTTCCTTATGTATATGACTCCATGCTCTTATTTTGGTGAGGTAATCAAAACGTGATTAAAAAGTGCTTTTACCTGTTTGACTGAATAACAACAAATAGCTACACGTCACTGTCTAAGGTAATCAATCACAGCAGTGTATCCACCATAATTCAATACAACAGAAATACATTTATAGTTTTTTTGTAACATCCCTGTTCTGTTATGCTATAAATACTGTATAATTTCACATAAGACTGAAAGCGTACATTGCCAGCTCATTTCCAGACTGTTTTATAACTCCTCAGGGAACAAAGGATTTTATAAATACTGCTCAGTATCAGTATCAGAATCAGTATCAGAAGACTTTATTTATCCCCGAAGGGCAATTGAGAGACTGACCTTGCCGACCGTACACACAATACACAAACATCACATTGGGGAGACAGGTCAGGCTAGGTAGCTGGCCGGTCAGCCGCACGAGCGGCGACCCGGAACCGAAAAAAGGAAAATACACAACATGAGGAAAGACAAGGAGAAAAAAGAACTCCCCCCAGCATGAGCTCCAACAGGGAGATCAGTTTGAGAACAGAAAAAAAACAGATACTGCTGTTTCTTAATAAAGCATTCTACTCTGTATTGTGAGTGTCATGGCCCTGACCTGCATTCTCTGGAGGGCTGGACTCAATACTCATGGGCTGAGGGGAAGAGGAGGAAGTGGAAGTGCTGGATGCAGCGGAAGCAGCGGCGGCTGCTGCTGCTGTGGCCAGTGCCAGCTTCTCCTGTTGGGCCTTGCGAGCCTGCATGATGTCCCACTCTTCAATCTCCTTATCAAACTGTTCATTATCCTCCTTCACATACTGCTTCAGGTCTGGCGGGAGTTTGTCCATGCCGCTGAGGATCTGCCCCGTTTCTTTATCAAACTCCTCTGCAATGGAGAGTTAGGAAACCATAACACAATCCAGCCGACATTCTGATATGAGTCACTTTTCTAATGTGACAACCAAAAGAGAGACGCAAGCACTGGAGAAGAGTTCATTCTTACCGTCTGTGAGAAATGGCTTCTTGTCGTTGATGTACATGAGACAGTAGGCACTAGCATTGCGGTAGCCTCCAAAAGAGTCCCTGACAAGCTCCTCCCAGGACGATTTTGTCACTGAAACATCATTGTACTTCATCCAGCAACGCTGATGTGGGTCATAGATGTAAGCCCAGTAGTGGCCTGCATTGGCCTGGCCTTCATGGACCAACACTGCGTGAAGCCGATATGGAACCTGCAGAAACACAAAGGAGGGAATGTGAGGGTTGGTTTAATTTTATATGTCAAGGTGAAAAGACGGATGACAGAAGGGTTGCTCACCTGCATCATAGATTTGTCTGAGTACATCAGCTCAATGGTTCTGTGAATTCTGGTAATACTGCCCTGCAGATCTGGAGGTAGAGGATCACATACGACCTATTAGCACGTGCCAAAATAATGGCCAGCATGGTTGTAGACAGATCAATCATGCTGAAATACATTCATGCTATCACAACTGAGTGCAAATGACTGGATATAGAAGGAGCATAGACCTACCACGAGTGTCATTTTCCACTTCACTCCTCCAACGGTGCAAGCAGCCCTCAAGCACTCTTAACTCTTCTTCGGTGATGTGGCGTGGGGCGGGGTGCATGGGGAGGTCGGGGGGTAGACGGGACTGCGTGAAGGGCTTATGAATGGGTACTCTCTGCTGCTGGGCTGCAGAGGGAGCAGTGGCAGGACCTGATGCAAGGCCTGAGCTCTCCAGAGGGGGTAAGGAGTCTTGCTCAGCTGTGCTGCAGGGTTAGAAATGTAAACTTTATGACACCTCTAAAAAAAAGTTCACACTGCAGATATTTTATAGTTTGAAATGACAGCTACTGCAATAAAAAACAAAACCATAAGAATCAAATCAAAAATTCTAAATAGATAGTTTATTCCATGTCCCTACAGCCACATTTGTCAACAGGAGTGCCAGGCCCTCTGCCTCTAATCATCTGGGCTCTCTCTTACACTGAGAAACTCTCTAACAGTGCCAGTTTGCTCAACGTGTCCCCAATTTTGACGTCACATCATGTATCGTGCGACACAGCCTTCTCCATATATTTTCAAAAACTGGAAGGACTGGACAAGTTTGTTCTGCTGATAGGTTTCTGGTAACTGTGACTGATTTAAAATTCTTGCATGAGCGAGCCTTACAATAATGTACTTGAAGTTTAGTGTGATAATATTAAAGTTTTATTATGTCTTGTCCCGTTTCTTTTTTGCACCATCTAATCTTCAACTCGTTCATCTTCATCTTCTTTGTACAACTCTGACACACACTTCAGGCCATTGTTTTTGTAAAACTCGCCTTGGTGGTGGCAGTTGTTGTCCCGTTGTTCCACCAGGGGGTGCTGATGTGTCAATGTCTTCCACTGGGGAGGTGCACACTGGTTTACTGGAAGCAAACTCCATGGCGTACTGGAGGACATCTGCCAGAGGAAATCTCTTGGGGCCTGAGCCGTAACTCAGATACCTGAGAGAAAAACAGAGACGTCGCAGAGATGGAGGGAGGCAGACGGAGCAACAAAGTGGAAAGGGCAGAAGATGAAAGGGTGCAGTTTGAGTGAGAAATGACTGTGGCTGTCTGGCGAGTTCTGCTGACCTTGGCTGAATAATGGGGTATCAGTGGACAAGCCATACCTCTCCAGTCGCTGTTGGAGGAGTGTCAGATGCTCTTTCAGCCGTCTGATCTCCTCCCTCTTGATCCTGGTTATTTCCCTGTTCCTGTCCATGTACCTGACAACGCACACATAACACATCAGGAGCTTCAGGATTGCATATATACACTAGAGGCTAACGGAGGCAACAAGGTGGTAAAAAAGAAAGCCTCATTACGTTACCTATCCATGTAGAGCATAGAGGGGAACTCAAGCTTGTTGTGAATCTTCTCAGGACGTCCGAGTGCTTGGTTGAACTCAAATCTTGACAGTTCAAAGGTCAATACAGGAGGGAGTTCTGTGAACCAGTGCTGTAAGAAAATTGGATGTGGACGAATTTTGGTAAGGACGTTTTTCCCCATGCTGAGCCATTACAACCAATCTAAGGGTTGTTAAATATATTTGAATGAGTTTAATACAATCCTTGGTTTTGTCTCGGTCTCTGAGGTTTTTCTCTTGTCTAAGTTCATTATTTCCCTTCCCCATGCCCTAAAGCCAGCTTTTGTCTGATTGGCTACTTCTACAAACAAAAGAGCTTGTTGTGGCTTGAGATGACCAAGTTGGTTGGCTCAGTCACCAACTAACACATTTTGTGACTTGGCACTTCTCAGCTCTCCTAAGTTAAGTACTCTGGGAAACCCTGCTACTGTGTATGATGTGAATGGCATTGTCTCCTTTCATTTCCAACGCTGATGGCGAGTTTTTTTCCAGAGGGCTGGGTGCCATACTCATCTGCAAACCTGCTGGCCTGATAATTAGCTGCTCCCAGCAGCTTTGGGACAGTGCAGTCAAGGCTACAGCTAAGCTGAGGTCAAACCCAAAATAGTACAGGTGTCACATAAGGGCAGAGAGGTTAGCCCTTTGGAGAGGAACCAGCACATAATCTCAAACTTTTAACCTGATTGCCTTTTCTGTGCCACTGAGAGGTGAGAACGGCAAATATATGAACGGCAAATATATATTGATACAAACATGATATGGCTTTAATATGGCTTTCCAAGATGGAAAGATCAGAGAGATATTAGAGATTCTTTGTGACGTATAAAACAATTTATGATTACAAAGATTTTTCCATCTTTGCAATCATAAATTGTTTTATACGTCACAAAGAATCGTCACAATCTAAATCTGAGGGGGCTTAACTGTTGTCAGCGAGCTCTGGCACTTACTTCTTGTCCAGACCTGGCAGAATTCTCTGCTGAGTGCAGGGACTCGATCTCACCCTCGATCATTGCTGCCTCAAGACACTCGTGTAGGTCCTTGAACCCATTGACCTGCAAGGGGTACTGTCCAAACATCTCTGTGTTTTCAAATTTTTTACCTGTGGGATTGCACACACATAACAGACATGAATAGATGAGTGCAGCTGAAGGAGCGTCTGAGAAAAACCAGAGTGCACACTAAGTGCCTATTGTGTGGCCTATGCCCCCAAAAGGCAGCAGTGGTATGAACATCACTTCGGAGTATCACTTACATGTTGCATGATTCAAAGTTATATCAACTTCCAATAATAACAACATCACTTCAGGGATTAACTGTGTTATTCTGTAATTACAGAAAGCAACAGTTCACATTTTTTATATTAAATACTGGCCCCGTACTGGGAACAACAGGAAGCATGTAAATCTTTTATTTTCTTAATGCTTTGTATTTCCAACTTTGTTGTGGATCACAGACTGAATCCTCTTCAGCAAGGAGAATGTCAGTGCTGCACAAATTTCTGAAGTGATACTCAGCCATTGTTCAGACTGGTTTTGTTTTTTTAAATCTACTATCTGACTCACTTTTTGTCGCCATCTCCTTCTCCTTAAAATGCCACAAAGGGATTGTGTTAGACTTGACTGGAGTGTTTATTAACAAGTAGCTCTCAATAGTGTGGCTGGTTTTGCATGGAAGCAAAATCATTAATGCAGTGTTAGGAAAACATGTTTGTGAGAATGGAGTCCAGCTCCTGAACCACATCTTTCAGTTGTGGTATTTTGGGAAAATAGCTTCAAACTGGAAAGGGAAAAAAATAACATAAACCTCAGAGAAAAAAAAATTATACTGAAATGCAAAGCAGCTAGACCACAAACTGTATTTGAAAGACGGATACTGTATTGCCATCAATGTTGGTCAAGTTACTTGAAAAAAGTAATCAGTAACTAATTACTGATTACTTCACTCAAAAAGTAATCCCGTTACTTTACTGATTACTTATTTTCAAAAGTAATTAGTTACTTGGTTACTTTTTAAAAACATGACAACATGAAACCTAAATAGATAATAATTCAATAGACCTTTCAGCCCAATTCTACTTTTCTGCATAATCCATCATATAAAATGTAATCAAATGAAAAAGTCTCTTTTAAAACTTGTTTTATTAGTTTTAATCTTTTAACTTTATGCATCAAGCAAAAATTAAATTATATGCAACATTCTCTGACTGGAAGAAATGTGTTTAACATTTAAACCTATTTTCTGCATATTCCTGCATATAAAAAAAAATATTTTTGTGTGTTTACACTCGCTCTTTCAAATAGATGAAAGTAAAACACAGCAGAAAATAAATAAAATCAAAGACTCAGCAGCACTGAGTCCTGTTGCTCTTAAATCTATTTTAACCTGTTTAGCAGGAGTGGCGCAGGTGGAGGTTTGTCCGGTGCAGGTGTGCCGCAGTGGTCATGTCAGTGGGAGGATCCGGGGGTTTCTCCGTGAATTTCACATTCCCGTGGCAGCGTGCTCGGTACTTGCTCAGAAGTTTAGGGGTTTTTCACTGTGAAAAGAAGTTTTCTTCCCATGCAGTGTACAGCGGACGCTAACGTTTTTGTCACTTTTTACAGAATCAAACTCAAAGTAAGGTCGGTACTTCCACACTTTAAACGCTGCATGGTTGTACTCTCTCCCGCACTCCATAGTTTCCATTGTTGACCTGCACACGTCTGTTACATCATTGTCATGAGACACTCTCACAAACAAAGTAGTAACGCAGTAACGCAGCGTGCTTATGGGAAAGTAACAGTAATCTAACTACTTTTTTTGCATTAGTAATCCCTTACTTTACTCGTTACTTGAAAAAAGTAATTGGATTACATTAACGCGTTACTTGTAATGGGTTACTGCCCATCTCTGGCCATAAGTCAGTCTGCTATCAGTCTGATACCTGTCTGCAATTAAATGGGGTCAAGTTGGCAATAACATGCAATTTGTTTCAGATAATACAGCAATTAGCTGTGATAAATCACCAAATGCTGCATATATGTTGCTGTCTACATAGACAGAAATTCACATTTAATAGGAATTCACATTTAATTATTACCAGCTGGCAGTCAGTTAGGTTGAGTTCTGCGAATTGTGCTTATTGACAAAAACTCATTCAGACTGCTGATTGTTGGCCATCTGTCTAGAGTTATAAATTAGACTGCAGTTATTTGCAAACCATCAACAGTTTGATAGCAGTCAGACCAAACGACTGTATCGATACTATATCGCCACGCAAAATACAGCAATACTATGGCTGTATCAATTTTTTTCCCCACCTTCCTGGTTGCTGGATTGACTGCAGACTATTTCATAATCATGATGTGAGCTTTGTGCTTTGATATTTGATATCAAAGATGTAATAATTCTTTTTTGTTCACTAAACAGTGTAACCTAATCTAAAATGGTTTAACATTTTAAATTGCTATTTACTGAATAAATATCAAGTTAACCAGTATGGCAGAAAATAAATCCGTTGGGCATTTTTCTTGGCCTTCAGACAATAATTCTGATTGAACGGGAAATGGCAAAATAAATAAATAAAGTTTTAAATTGCTGAATTCAAATTCACTGCATCATCAGCTGTTAGTACGCTTAGAACACTAAAAAAAAGCAATCCAAATTATTCATGTTTTCTAATGCTGCAAATCTTAACATCAGTAAGGTTTGTAAATGCAAGTTTCCCAAGTGAATGTGAGTACTCCTAATTGTGTGTGTTCTGATGAGATATGATGAAGTTCACATTAAAATGTTGGTTATTGTCCTCATACACTGTGTTGTAGTATTTTGCATTTATTAGTTATGAAATATTCCCAGTCAGTTGGTTCAAGAAAATGAAGACAATCTATTAAACTAAACACAAAAATAAAATGCCAAGCTCAACCACAGAACTTGGTGGATTACAGCAGTGCTCCAGTTCAGCCTCCACTCATAAAACTTTAAATGCCACTGGATGCCGTGGTGATTCGGTTGGACAAAAATGGTATCTTTAAATAACATTAAAAAGAAATCTGATGCTGCAGCAAAGCTGAACTGTAATTTTGATAGCATGTAGCTATCTATAATTCAGAGCTGGGGCTGTAATATTAGCTTAAGAGTGAAACCTTTGCATTTAAATGACATATTTGCAGGAGAAGTTTTGCATGTAGGTTCTCTTGCAGATAGTAAATGAACAGTGATGAGAATCAGTCAGCTGCACCGTGGACCATGTGTGCATGCGTCTTCCTTTCCTCTCATTCAGCTGTTTTAAAATGACACCTCCCCCCTCCTTCCCAAACCCTGCTCCCGCTCCGAGTGCAGTCATTTCTAGTGCAGAGAAATGTCCCTGGTGACACAGAGGGATGACGCAGGCTCTCTCTTCTTTCTGTTTCACCTCTCCCCCCCACTAACATCATCTTTTTCCTCTTTTGACTCGCTCTCCCATGCTTTTTTTTTTTTTTTGCTCTGGCGCTCCCTCTTTCTCCATTTCCTCTCACTGTCTCCCTTTCCTCCTCCCTCTCCTCCTCCCTCTCCTCCTCCCTCTCTCTCGTTCTGGCTCTCTCTTGCTCTCTCTCTCTCTCTCTCTCTCTCTCTCTCTCTGCTCCGGCACTGCAGTGCTGATTGTGATTGCACAGACACTCACACACACACACACACACTCATTCACGCACGCACACACATGGAAGCGTAGCTGAGAGGCAAGGACTGCAGCAGCATGCACCAACCACGGCTGAGCTGTTCAGGGACTTGAGGAAGGAGAAGTGAGGAGAGAAAATAGTGGACTGTATCACACCAGCCTGCGTGTGCATCTTTGCAGCGGTAGGAACGATGCGTTTCAAGAGCGGACACCTTATGTTATCCGGCCTCCTCTGCACTGCCTCTGCATCCCATTCACCCTGCTCCTCCCACTCCAACTCTTCCTCCTCCTTGTGTCTACAGCATCATTAGACAGGACTACAGATTGACCGGGACTGGCGAGTGGTGGATGGTCAGGTTTTGCCCCAGCTGAAGGATTCTGCTATGCTACACACACATCACTGATGGTTGGATTGTAACTGACATTTGGAGCTAGACTATAACACGCGACCTGCGAGGAATCTTGGATGTGCGTGTCATTCTTTACCAGTGTTGTAATTGGCGCATTTCTTCTTTTTAGCCGGTTGTTTTTGCCATCTCTGAGACTGGCTAGCAGGCACTGCAGCATCAGGACCGCAACACCATGAATCGGTAGGGCATGAGGACCCAGGGGCAACCCAAAGGAAGGGCTTGAGTGTTTCCATTGCTACCATTGCTGCTGAGGTGCTTATCTTGATTTTTTTTTCCCAGAAAAGTGTGCCTGCTGGGGGCTGGGGTGGGTGGTGACAGCACAGGTACCTAGGCCCCTGCAGAGCAGAGCGGGTGGCTCTTGCGTAGAGGAGGTAGGCAGGACGTCCTGTGGAAAAGGGGGGAAGAAGGGCTGGCTCGAGCATTGGGCTCCTGATAGTGGCTATTTTTGTCTCCTCTAGTTCAGTGATTGGGACAGCGGGTGGAAGAGAAGATGCTTATGGCCCGAGACACAGCGCGGGATGAAGCTCAAAAGCTACACAGGAAGTGGCTGAAGCACCAGGCCTTTATGGCAGAACTGGCCCGCAATAAAGAATGGCTGGCCAAGATAGAACAGGTGAGTGGAGGTGATCGAGGGCTGCTTGTGGAAAAGTGGGGGAGGGATGGGGAGGTCAAAGAGGCAGAGCACGTGAGCCAAAGAGAGCACGTGACAAAGAAACGGTGTTGATGGTGGGTGTGGTGGCAGTAAAATCGAATAGGTGAAAGTGGGTGACATGTCATCACTCAGCTTGGGGACATCCTGAATTGCAGTGTCAAGGTTACATTGCTATAGTAGCTGTGCTGTTTTCAGATTCACAGGTGGTGTGATCCCTGTGGTTCTTTTGCCTCTTGATGCAGACGTTTGACCAGCCTGAATTTCACTGCTCAGTTATGGAGGTTACAGTGAATCACACAGAGGACATTTAAGCATGTGCAGCAGTTATAGACAAACATGCAGAAAGTGCAGACACTGTAACTTCCTTGTATGTACTAATTTTATGTGACACAAGTGATAGAGGGTTAGTTCACATCATTTTTTTTTTGTTGCTCTGCTTTCCCATAATGCTTTGCTATCCCGAAATCCTGACAGAGCAACATCCCATCCATACAGAATGTTTTTCAGCTTAGATAGACTCTAGGCCTGCACATTATTTTTGCTAAAAGCATATTGAAATCTGCTGGTTTAAGCCACCGGGACATTATATGTGACATTTCAAATGTTAGCAATAAAGACAAAATGTAAAGTTTGAATAAACAGTAGTTTTACACATATTTTATCTTTTGTCTTAAATTAAATTAAATTATTTTATTGATTCTGACTCTATATGCACTGTGCATGTGTAGTGATATAATTTAATGCATTCAGATTGATGAAGATCCTCAAATGCTGTGAACTGGTTAAATCAGGCAGTAGTTTGTCCCTCAAGCATCACATGAACATTAGCAAAATGTCATCCAGAAACTACTGCAGTCTTCTAAGGGCTCCATTTTAAGTACTTTAATCACTATTTTTTCCATATTCTGAAACAAAGGGAGGTTAATAAGCGGATTACTCGTTTTTGTCATACAAAAACTATCATTACGTTTTCATTTATTGTGTAGCGGGTGTTCTGGCAGCAATGTTTTTGACTATTTGATGTCCACATCTAAATTTGAAAGGAAGAAGCAAATGAGTTGCTTCTATTGGATTATGTGAATATGTTCATCTGCAGTAGAAATAAATAACAGAAATTCATTGAACGTTAGCGACATTTACATTTCAATATGTTTTAATCATTCATTTTTATTGAATGCATAAAGAAATTAATTGCTTTTTAATTATTATACCTTTTTTGTAGGATATACTGAATTATTAAATATTCATAGAGTGACAGTGTAACCAATTATAAGCACAACCCTTGAAGACAAATCTTACAATGGTATAATGAGGAAATCCTCATTAGCCATCTTGGTTGTCCATGTGTGAAATGCATTTTAAGGTACATTGTGCTATAGTCTAGACCCTCAGACTGAGACAGACACCTTAGCGTAGTTCAGTAATAATGCACACTAACAAAAACACAGTAGGACTTACATTCCTTGTAATTAGGCTTTTTGGAGATGTTGTTGATGCTGTGGACATCTTTTTGTTCCCAGGGATAGTTGGAAAATCCAAGCAGCCACACTCACTTGTGTTCTCATTAAGGTTATGTACTATGGTGTAGAAGTGCAGGACATTATTTGTTGAGCAGTGAACTACTGTAATAATAACAATAATGCCATCAAATTCATTAGAAAACCTGAGGAGTTTCTATAAAAAGAGTCAATTAAGGTCACAACACAACTCAAACGAGCTAATGTTGTCAAATAGATACAACCTAGGAGTCCACTGTGAGTACATTATAACACTCATTGTGGTATCTCTTTATTAGAAAGACATTTCTTTAACCGATTACACGACAGAAGTTGACAGCTACAGCATAACTGAGATCTCCCCATAGAAACCCTGTGTTGGACCTATTGCTCTGCCAAATCTGTTTTGACCTTCACATTTACCTTTTTGGTTGGTATATTGTTCTGCCAAAATTGTACATTCAATCTTGACTTAGTGGGTTTAACTCAGTGTCCCTAGCTAATAGTGAATGGTTCCAGCTTCTGAAATGCAAACGCTTTTCTGCCACACCTCTTAATCTTTGAATTCAGATATTTTCAGTCCCATTTCCACAGGTGGATAAAATCAAGCATCTAGCCATGCAGCCTGCCTTTAAAAGCATTTGTGAAAGAACGAGCCATTAAATTCACTGAATTCGGGCACTTAATTTGGGATCACAACAACAGTCGCCTCAAGGCGCTTTATATTGTAAGGTAGACCCTACAATAATACACACAGAGAAAAACCCAACAATCATATGACCCCTATGAGCACTTTGGCGACAGTGGGAAGGAAAAACTCCCTTTTAACGGGAAGAAACCTCAAGCAGAACCAGGCTCAGGGAGGGACGGCCATCTTTCACGACTGGTTGGGGTTAGAGAAGGAATTTAGGAACCACATTTAGTATCTCAGCCACAGGGCAGCAGACCATGAAGATGCCAACTTTCTGCTGACTCAGAGCCCCAAATCGCCGCTGGCGTTAACATCAACACAAAAACTGTGTGCCGGGAGTTTCTATGGCAGAGTAGCACCTGTAGGTGTAATCCATAGGTACACACACAACAAATTATTTGTATTTGTGCAGAAAACTTTGTAAACCTGTTAAATTTTAATGTCTGCTTTAATAACAATATTTGTCATATTTGGTGATATCTAGTGCACATAGTTTTGATAACTAAGATAAGTCTTTCAATCAATGTTTCTGTATGCAAATGTTTTATTTATTAGTGTAATGTCATTTGGCAGCTACAAAGATAAATAATACAATATTAACACAATATTTGTGTTCTGATACTACAATAACCAGAATACAAATATTGTGTTAAAAACAGCACTGGGACAGTTAAAGGATTAGCCTGTACATGTCTTAGGACCTGCCATTGCAATGTTTTTGTTCATTTTTATTTATGGCTTCATGAGCTGCTTTACAGTACAGAAGCTGGAGGTAGAATATAAAGTGAGATAGTTAAAACATACAGTAAAATCTTGAACCACTTTTGATCAGCTTAGATTGCAGTTAATTATATATTTCTTCCACCACTGGGATAGAAAACTGTTACATTAGAATGAAGGAATACACTTGATGTTCTGCCAACAGATTTTATATAAGGATGGATATAATTATTAAGGCACAAGCATTGGTTTACAATGTCCCTTTTTGAAGACTTAATTTTAGCATTTTGGCTGTTGCCATTTTGTTTCTGTTGGAGCCAACAAGGGGCCATATTTGGACGAGAGGCATACACAAAGCAATCCAAACATTTGGTCCTATTGCTTGTATCTTTAATAAGACTATTTTTTTGTACTGTGGAGCTTAGTTTTGCTGTAAAGTTGAGCACTTTTAACATAAGAATCGAAGGGGGTTGACTCATTTTTGGAGACAGCTTCAAGTGGTTATTTGAAGAACTGCAGTTTATGTCTTGGCTTTATTTACTAGCCTTGTAGATTGCTGCTTGGTTCTGCCTATAATGTGAATCCACTCAGAGCAACATGAAGAGGCCTTGTACCTCTAAAATGGAAACAGAATGAAATAGGATACTGCTTTTCTTCCGAATCAGTGCATTTGTTTTTAACCTTTCATGCCAGATAGCAGAAAAACTGAAAGGATGACACAGAGTGCAGAAGATGGCTGCTCCATAAAGACTGTCTAACATGTGCTAACTGCCATGATTTCCTGTGTTCCCGACAGTGACAGTTTAATCTACCTCTTAATCTACCCCAATGCTACATCTGTCATTACCTGAGAGACGCAGAAAAAAGATGTCGCTGTGCTGGAACCGGAGAACTCTGCGTCCTTTTGAAAGGGTTCCTGTCTCAGGCCCTTACCTCTGTTCTCTCACATTACTTAATCAGCAGAGCCACAGAGATCCATGTCAGCTCATATATGTGGAGGAACTGTGGGTGTTTCTCTTTTACAGTGGGAGGACTCTTAGCTGACCTTGTGCTTTGCCTTGCTGTGGGCTCAGGGGTCAGTGGATTGTAAACAAACACTGTGGAAGTGACAAGCTGGAGAACATAGATCACTGAGCAGACACAAATTAGATAACTAAAAATGGATACCTAACAAATTGGTTATCTGTGTTTTGCTGAAGGTTGGTACCCAGTATACTTTTGCAGTGAGTTGAGATGAACATAGATTTCTGTTTTTGTTTGTATATCATATTCACAGACAGTGGACATTGTTAATATACAAGTATTTCCATATTTAGCTGCTCCCTTTTTTTAACAATTGAGATCTAAGAGGGAAAAAAAAACACTTGGACAAAACTAAAAAAGCGTAGTACCTCACCGGGTCTGCTTCAGACATTTTAACATGCCACATTAGAAACAGCAAAAATAAGTGAATGATGAATTTCATTTGCCTGCTTTAGGTTCGAGCTCCTTGGATGCTGGTCCACAGTCACTGAATCCAACATGGCGTGCTCGGACACAATGCTGTTTTTATTAGTTTGGCTGTCAGAAGTACCAATTGTGTCTGTGGCTACTATTTTCAGGTATTGTGCACCTGTTGGGAACTGTATTCAGTGACAGATTACAGATTCTTAATGATACATGATGAAGCAAAATACTGTTTCCCACTGTGTGGACAGTAAGGTTTCTGACTGTAACAGAGGTATAAGCAGCTATTCATCATTCACTGGCTATTGCTTGTTGGTAGGATCAGATTAATACTGGTTTTGAGTTGAAGTTGTTGATAATAAGAAAATGTAAGTACTTTGCTTGACATTGTCATAGACTGAATCAACTCCATAGTCTACAGTTTAGTTACCAACAATGCTCAACAACAAAAATCATAATTTCAAGAGCAGGTTCAGCAGGAGTTTTGTGGAGTTCATGAAAAATACTGTTTTTCATTTGGACCATCCATTAATTAATTCTGTGGTTATATAAATACATTTGGAATAATTTTATGAAGAGTTGGCTTTTTAACCTATCATCAGCATAGATATTGTTATGTTATTTTGGTACTTACTAACATGTAAAGTAGTGGTGCTGATATATCATTGTGAAAGGCTTGTGGCAGTGGCATCGAGGGCTTTACAGAAAGGCAAGCAGAGACGATTTGCCCCAGCCCCCAAACACACATAAACATCTTCCTCCACTATTTAACTATTTAAGTTGGATCAGATTCAAACATACCATTTGTGCTGCCTGCCTTTCTGCAGTCCTTCTATGCTGAAGAATTGTAAAGTGTTATTACTTATGTAGATAAATAAATATCTAGTATTTTATTAAAAATTGTACACTATTGGCTGACAATGAAAATAGGTGGAAGAATTTTTCAAACCATCTTTTTAGGAAAAAAAGCAATAAAAGATCATGAAAACACCTAAGTACACATAAAACTGAAAATTGTGCATAAAATATCAAAAGTAAAAATAATTATTCTGCAGAAAAAAGCTCCCCATCAGTGTTAAATGGAATACAACATTAACTATTAATTAATTTGATTTTTTAAAACTATTTTATATTCTTAAGGCCTAGCGTCATATTCTATAAATCATTTTTGTAGTGGCCATCCTTTGAGGATAATATATCTCTAAAAAAAGTTGTTCATTAGCTCAGAAACACAGGCGATTTAAAAATAAAAGTCCAATAAGATAAATTAATAACAAAAGAAAATCTGCTAAATGGATAAGCTTGAGCAGTGTGTGACATGGTTTACTGTCAATATCTACACGTGAATTAAAAAGTATTAATGAAAAATGAAGGTGGAGTGTTGGCAAAACAGCTGGTTAAGCGCTTTGCATTCAGGCAAGTGATTTCTCGTAGATGTTAATCTAAAAGTGCTGCTGTGCCTTCACTGATTAGCATGCCTGTTTTTTAAACCAGTTGCCTTCCCCTCTTCAATATCATCAGAAATGTCTTTGCTAATATACTAAAGGAATTGTTCATCTCAATCTTCTTTGCATCACACGTGTTGGTCAAAGTGGTTAGCAAGAGGAAACTCATCTGTTACGATGTTAAGTAACAGAAGCTTGTTTACTTGCTAATGCTAGTTGTGTTTCAGCTAAAAAGTGTGGGCCATAGCTGATCTCAGAGCAGTGGAAGCAGAGCCAGTGGCAGCTTCCAACTCAAGATGGTCTCCCATCAGTTTATCCACAAAGTAAATCCGCAAACCACCAGAAAAGAGCTCATCTTACCCAGCTCATGTCACTGTTAAGGAGACGGACATGCCTGTGAAACAGAGACAGCTGCAGTTTCCTATGAGCACAACACAAGCCAAGCGCAGAGCTTTCCAACTGCTGCCATGAGATGGCAGTAATGTAAAGAATGGATCCAAACAGGCCAGAAGCTTTATGAAAGCGCTGCCTGAGAAGAAAGGAGAGACTGCAATACTTTGTTTTTAACTGATGTCTGATTTTAGATTTGACAAGTAAGCACTGCTTGCCTTGATTGTCCTGAAGGAACGCACCTGGCCTGTGGTTTCATTTGACCAAGAAACATTTTATCCAAGATCAAGAGTAAAATAATATTTGATACGCATTTATTTTAACAGTGTTTAATAACCTAATGTTAAAAATGAGTCCGTAGATTGTTTACTGAAAACTGGATGGTCATGCTGTACTACAATTTCGATTTTTAACTGGCTGCCTATTCTGCTTTTCAGTAGAAACTCTGTGGCCCAAATGTTTTTGTCGCAGCTAAAAGCACCTGTTACCACTGAGTAACATGGTATCTTTGATAGTTTTGGTTCTCTGTCTCTGTGAAAGAGTTGTATGAGGCCCTCCCGCAGTGACAGTGTAGCACAGACGCAGCCAGTCCAGAAATTAAGCAAAGGTGTAATTTAAAAAAGAAAAACAAACAAACAAACAACAGACACATGTCCTCTATTGGTCACAAGTTATTTTTGTCATCCTCCATCTGTTTTTACTGTTCTTGAATATAGCAACAGAGTCCCTTCCAGCTTGTAATGTTTTTTTTTGGCAAGCTAGCATTACCCAGCATGCTGTTTGGCCTTATACTTTTGTAAATGTGCAAATATTAGTGTCATCAAGACTTTCATTTTTCACAGATGTTTGTATGTTGATGTTGTGATTTACTGATTGTCTTTTGATGCCATGATTAGAACTGCCATATTGCATCTTCTGTTTGCTCAATGATATTTGTAAAAATCATATGCTTCCCAGCACTGTTGCATACTAGTATTTACTTTAGTATTTTGGTCAGCGACTTCACTTTTACTTCTCTCTTAGCATTATGTCATTTTTTAATGAATTCATTCATGTTTTTAATCACATTTCAGTTTGACAGGTTTAACATAGCCATGCTTTTTGTTTCTGTAGCTGACCTAGCTCATTGGTGGTTATCAACATTCTTTGTTAAGCTAGGCTTCAGACTCTGCTAAGTTCATCTATTTATTTTACTACTCATTGTGCACTCAGTTCTACTGTTTATCTCTGATGTGACAGCTACACATTAGGGGTCTACAAACTATGAACTTGCTACAGATAATTATTAAAAACTACTAGGTCCATTCAGGATAACACTGTTACATGGCATAATGAAGGAGATTTGGAATAGCATAAAATCCATCCATTTACATATTGTTTTTAGGGCTACGTGGGAGCTTCCTTGGGGATTATTAAAGCATTAATATTATTATTAAAGTATTCTGATTCTGATTGAGCCTAAATGAGCCTGGACAGGTCACCAGTGTATTACAGACATGCACACACTCACAATCTACTAAATCTAAAGACCCAGTGTACATCCAATTAAGAATCATCAGTTACCTTAAAAAGCATGTCTGAACTGCATGAGGAAGCCAGACTACTTGGAGAGAACCTGTGCAGGCAAAAGGGAGAACTTGCAAACTCCATGCAGAACAGACCCAGTCAAACAGGAGGTTTAAACCAGGAACCTTCTGTCAACACTCAGACTAATCGGTTTACTAAACTATCTTTCATCAGTTGCATTTCAACCAATGTAAACCACTCTTGGCTTACAGAGTTTGCACTGCATGGTATTATTCAATGGTTTTACCAACATACAGCTTACCTGGATGAATGTATTAAATATACTCTCTCAGGAAAGAATATTTACTTTGCTTAGAACATATTTCCAGGATGAAAGTAGGAGAAAATGTGGTACTTACAGATTATTTTAAACTGAAACTCTGATTAGAACCTCGGGAATGTTCCAGATGAGGTTGTGTTTTTAGCATAAGCCAATGAAAGACCATCAAACTGACTGTATTGATTGGTTATTTTATGTGATAAAAAGCCTACCAACAGGCACTAATTCATTTTCTAGTCTCTGTTCTGTTTGCTCGCTGTTAGTAAAATAGATTTGACAGGCATGTAGAATCTTGTGTCAACCCTACATGCTCTTTACACTTTTATATCTGTACTACACTGGTTCATTTGATCCAAGTCAAAGGCTTACACATGCAGGGAGCCGGTTTGGCTCTGTGGGTGAGCTGGTGACCATATGCCACACAAATGGAGTGCAGCGGCCTGGGCTTGGGTTTGATGCGTGGCCCTTTTCTGCATGTCTTCCCTGCTCTACTATCAAATGAAGGCTAAAATGTACAAAAAATAATCTTAAAAAAGGCTTGCACATGCAAAGTATTCGGTCATCTGGGATTATATATCCTTTTTAGAGTATCTTATATCAAAAGAATTAGTGGAACTGCGGTGAACAGTGCCAGTTTTAAAACCAAACCTCTGAACAAAACCTCCTCCAGACCACAGAGGTGTACTGTGAAGTAAGGTCAACATGGCCAAGCTTTCTTTGCTTTACCTGGATTCATAAAACCTAAAAGTGACTCAAAGCCATGCTTTTAAACCAGGCTTGCTGCCTTAGGATTTGCGCACTGTCACATATACAGTAAGTAGGCATTTGACATGTCATTTCACTCTTCCTTTGCACAAAAATGACAGATTAAATGTTGTCTGCTACACTGAGTGAAATCGTTAGAGAAATCGATGAGAAAGTTGAATAAAGAACATAAAAAATAAAATGCCAGAAGGCAGTAAGAGTTTTGTTCCTGCAAAAACATCAGTTGGTAATGTTGCAAAAGAACCATTAATCTTCTGAATTATTGAGTTAATATATTTATTATATGACTTGTGACTGCTGTTTATTTCACCAGTCCATTACAGATCTGAAACTTTAAATAAATTTAGACATTAAGGACTTCTCAGTCCATTCCTCTGTGGCATTTTCCGTGGCCTATTGAAGGAGATGTGGCCATCATTTCTGTCTGTTACCAGATTAAGGTGAAACTAATATTGTTTATGTTCTTTGTCACAATTAACCTACTAATAGACTAAATAGTTAGCTACACTACAGGTAGCAGATTAGAGCTATACATTAAGAAAACATACAGTTTGCATGTTGTAAATTTACTTCATGGCTTTCTTCCTACTGAGGTATGAAGCATATTCATTCAACAGAGAACCGACACAGAAAACAGCAAAAATTCTGAACATAACCAGTCTAGGTCATGTGTTCAGCACAATTACTATGGTGATCTTGCTAGATTAAAAGAAATCACATATATGACAAAGAAAATTCTGGCTTTAGAGTCAACATACCAGCCTAAGCCAGTAACCTGTTTTTTTAGTACATCCATCAAACTGCTTTGTGTTAGCAACTAACTCTTCTACGGGTACAGAGCTCACTTGTTCTTATTATACAACTTTCTAGTCTGTGTGGACACACATGTCCTATACATGCACAGCAGAGTGCTTTGCAAAGGAAGACATGATCTTCTTTTCCCAACATTTGGACACATTTTTGTGTAAATTTGTGTTAACACAAATATTCAAAGTATAGATTAACTCAATCATTCTTCATATTGTATTCTCTAGCAAGGTTTCTCCATATGGAAACACCACTAGCCCCTTTAACTAAGTAATCATCCAAGTCTTGACTTTTTTTTCTAATTATTTAATTATTTTAGAGTTCAAGGGCATCAAACTCAATTTTACAAACGGCATCAGTGAAAAATGAAAATCACATTAAAGGCCATCTCAGCCTTGCCTCTCTAACTTTATCTCAAAAACCATTGAGCCGTCACTCTGATGTACTCATTTCTAAACCTCTCCATCCTGGTCACTCGCAGTGAAAATCTTCTATTCTGCCACCTCCAGTCTTTCAGTCAGGGCCACCGTCTCCAAACCGTACATCGCAGCAAGTCACACTGCCATCTTGTACCACATTAAAGGCTCAGCACATATCATTTCTTAACACATGTTCCACATGCATATATAAGCCTGAATAAAACTACTCAAGGGACATTTACCCCAACCGGTCGCAGCAGATGGTCGCCCCCCCCTGAGCCTGGTTCTGCCGGAGGTTTCTTCCTGTTAAAAGGGAGTTTTTCCTCCCCACTGTTGCCAAAGTGCTTGCTCATAGGGGGTCATATGATTGTTGGGTTTCTCTCTGTATGTATTATTGTAGGGTCTACATTACAGTATAAAGCGCCTTGAGGCGAATGTCGTTGTGATTTGGCGCTGTATAAATAAAATAAAATTGAATTGAATTGAATTGAATTGAATTGAATTGAATTGAACAAACTAAACACATCTTGATGTGAAACAGAATAACAAATCTTTGTTTTTGTTCTTGCATATGTTCCTTCTAGTCTTACATAATCTGTTTTACTGGCCTGAACATGACATGTTGAAAATCCGTTGATACAGTGGGCAGACCAGCCAAAATGGGTCCACTTTTTAACCACAATTGTACAACAAGTAATTTTTTACAGATTCATTAGCAGCAAGTGTAGATAATAGTCCAAGTTGCAGAGCAGAAGAGTGGATTCACACCTACAGTAAATCGATATGTGCGATGTGAATACACTGTTGTTTTTGCAAGTAGAACGAAACAAGCTCTTTAATCCCACCCACTTTTTAATTGTGCTGCATCAGCTTTAAATGGAAGCCTGCAGAATTTGGCAGCACAATGCTGCCATAATAGCATGATTTATTTGTGGTAGCCATTAAAATATGGTACTTTGTCAGCTATGATGGCCTCCAAAAATTCACTTCACAGATACCCTTTGGGTCCGACTGTGCCCAGGCTGTATGTACCATAAACCTTTGATTCTTTCTCCTCTCGATTCCCTTCTTCCTTTAGTCTGCCTTTTCTCATCTCTTTTGTCCACCCCCTCTCTGATTTCTTCTCCTTCTGCCTCACTCTGTGTGTCAGTAAAGCCAAGAGAAAAGAGAGTGAGAAAGACCTGCTTTCTGCTGGCTCTGCATTATGAGAGGGAGAGCGAGGAATGTGAGCGAGTGAGCGCTAGCAGCAGTTTAGCAGACTGTGCCAAGAGAAGGAATGCAGCACTGCATTATGAAAGCCATAGGATATAGGTCCAACTCTGTGAAAGATAAATGAGAGAAGCAGGATTTAGAAGATGCACCCCGCCATACGCATGGCTGATGTGATAATAGGACAGAAGTAAATAAGGAATGCATCATCCAGAGCAAACCAGAACAGGACGTTTCCTTAAAAAGTGCAGCATTTTCTGGGGCTTCAAATCACGAAGGAGTACCTTGTCATAGAAGGAAAACACCTCCTACTCCCCTAAGTCTCACTGTAGTTGGAGACTGGTAATTATCTATTCTAGGGAAGAACTGACACAAAGGGAAGCACCACAAGCTTTGATCTCATCGAATCTCCTCATCCAGATCATGTCATGAACAGAGCTCAGAGATTTAGGGGAGAGAAGAGGAGCATGAGTGAAGGGCAGAATGGGGGTTTGTCAGACTTGCCATATACCATTTTTAGGTCAGCCCGAGGCCAAACTTTGCTCCCTACACCTGCCTCACTGCAAGCGGGGGGCTGCAGCCTTGGCGTGGAGCTCTGTCGTGCTGAGCTATTTTGGGGACAAAACCAAATTTAGCCACTCACTTTCTATCTGTTGTTGTCCCAGCGCCTTCCTGAAATCCAAGAATGCATGCAGACTTGAAAAAAATCTGTATTTTCACCAAAAGCCAGGTTCATTTGGTGAAGACAAATCAATAAAAGGTTCATGAAAAAAATTGCTTTAAAAAAGAACGTTGATTTACAATACATGTCGAGTTTTAAAAAGTGGTTGACAGGCGACTGAGGCGATTGTTGTCGTGATTTGGAGCTGTATAAATAAAATTGAACTGAACTGAATTGACAGTTGTTTGCAGCATTGTGCAGCTTACAGATTTCTGGTAGCAAGCAAGGCGATCCGTAGGAGCCTTCCATTGAAGCAAAGCCTGACATTAAAGGAGTCCGAGAGCGAGAAGCAACAAAATCACTCAGCCAGGAAATGACAGTGCCACACATAATGTAATTTTAATAAACGATTTCACGACTATGCGCCGTTCTTTAAAAACCTACCCTAACACTTGCACTTTCTTTCTGCAGGAAGGTCAGGAGCTGATCCAGGAGAAACCTGAGCTCCGTTCAGTGGTGCAGCAGAAGTTGGAGGAGATTAGGGAGTGCTGGTCTGACCTGGAGATCACGACCAAGGCCAAGGCCCGCCAGCTCTTTGAAAATAACAAACCCGAGCCAGCAGTGAAGAGCTACTCAGACCTCGACAACCAGCTCTCCCACCTGGAGCAGCAGCCCCCCCAGCTGGAACAGGCGCACCATCTGCCAACCTTCAATGAACAGCTTCAGAAATTCCAGGCAAGTCTCAAGGCTCTCCTCTAGGTCTGACCATGTCTCTTAAAAAGCACAACATAAAATTCATAAAATGTTGTCTTGCATAGGTGCATATTTCCACTGAAGTGTGGAACCTTCTTGTATAGTTTGGCTTAAATTGCAACATTTTTCTGTGTAGTTGAAAGTTTTCAATAAATAGCCCACAGTGGCCCCTGTAGTGGCATGCTCTCAAACATGGGGTTCAGAGGCATTAAAAAATGGAGCAAACCTATTGTATAACCCTGAATTGTTCTGTTAGGGAAACAGCTGATGTGCTGTGTTTGTCCATTCTTCATATGGCTGTAACATGACCTTTCCTTTCTCTCCGGTGAAGGCTATGGAGTCTCAGATAGGGGACTTCTACAAGGATGTGGGAGAGCTTGGAAGCTTGCAGGGGCTCTGCCTACCCCAGCGAGGACTGATAGCAGCTGACAAGGAGGTTGGTGAGCAGTCAGGCGAAGTGGAGACCCGTATAGTCCGCCTCATCGAGCCCCTGAAGGAGAGACGCCGCATCCTGCTGGCTTCCAAAGAGATGCACCAAGTCGCCCAGGACCTGGAGGATGAGATAGTGAGTCGTCCGAGTTCCTCTTGCTCTTGTTTCATATATTTTGTCTTAAATTTAAACACTGCTTATAAAATGTGCCAGTATGGTTGTTACAACATCATCACACATAACTGATTTTTCAGATTCAGAATTTGCGAAGTGAACATATATGTCTTTGCCATCGCGTCCGTGTCTACGTTTGATCGTAAACGTGCCTTCTGAAATATTTAATAACGCCTCTGCGGTTGTTTGCCAGCTGTGGATTCAGGAGAGGCTTCCCTTGGCTTCTTGTAAGGATTATGGAAATAACCTCCAGAGTGTACAGCAGTATATCAAAAAGAACCAGGTAAGTCAGGGATGACTTTTGGCCATGGTCAGCTGAAATGTAATCTACACTCTGATAAGTCTGAGAACTTTCTCATCGGTTGTGTAGGCACTCCAGAGGGAGCTGACAGGACGACGGGCTCGTGTTGAGGAGGTTCTTGATCGAGCAGGACTCATTGCTTCACTGAGAACTCCTGAGGTGGAATTTGTACGTGAGGGGGCGGGACATGTACGCCAGCTGTGGGAGGTGCTGCAGCTGGAAACGGAGAGGAGGTCTGTGTTGCTGGAAGCTGCACTACAGGCTCAGCAGTACTACAGTGAAGCAGCTAAAGTGGAATCCTGGCTGTCAGGACAGAAGCTCAATCTGGCCAGCGAAGAAAAAGGCACAGTATGTACCCCTGTAATATTCACACTGCTCTTTACTGCCATAGGTCATCATCAAAGTGATCACAGGGAGCCTTTACCTTGGTGTTATATTTTTCAGGATGAGGCAAGCACTCTACAACTTCTGAAGACCCACCTGGCTCTGGAGCAAACAGTGGAGACATACGCAGAGACCGTAGGCATGTTATCTCAGCAATGCCAGCATCTACTGGAACTGGGACACCCAGACAGGTGTGCCATAATCCCTGCAGATTACCCTAAATTTCTTTTGCTCATTCTAAATACCGAAGTTTCACAGAAAATTGTTTTAAAATTGTAATTGTATTCCTTTGATTTTTCTTAACTTTCAACAGTGAGCAGATCACCAAGCAGCAGTCCCACATAGACCGCCTCTATGTGTCTTTGAAGGACATGGTGGAACACAGAAAGACCAAGCTGGAGCAGCAGTACTGGCTCTACCAGCTCAACAAGGAAGTAGAGGAGTTAGAGAAGTGGATCACTGAGCGTGAAGCAGTAGCCAGTTCCACTGAGCTAGGCCAGGACCTCGAGGATGTCACGGTCAGTATAGCAACATGGTTTTAGTGTCTAGTCAAACCACAGGAACACATGAAGTATTCTAGTTTCAGTCATTTGTGAGCCCAAACTTTGAACCATGGTCCTGTAAGTAAGTAGACATTATTCACATCCAAAATGCATTTTGAATTTGATAATTAAACCAAATCATTTACATTTTTAACATGAGATGTTTAAACAAGGCTTTTAACTGTATAAACAAGGGAAATATACACAGAGTTCCAAAGTAGATGAATAGAAGACCTGCCTAGATGATGGAACGTCTGTGGTTACCTAACAACAACAAAAATTAGCACACACATTTGTAGATAGACTTTATTACCAAAAGTATTTGCTCGTCTGCTGTCACATGCACATGAACTTCAGTGACATCCCATTCATAATCCATAGAGTTTAAAATGATGCCGGCCCACCCGTTGTAGCTATACCAGCTTCGGCTCTTCTGGGAATGCTTTCCACAAGGTTTAGGAGGGAGTTTATGGGAATTTGTAGCTATTCTTCCAGAAGCACATTTGTGAGGTCAGACAAAGATGTTGGACGAGAAGGCCTGGTTCATAGTCTCTACCCTAATTCATCCAAATGGTGTTCTATCGGGTTGATGTCATGATTCTTTGCAAGCCAGTTCCACACCAAACTTTTCATCCATGTCTTTATGGACCTTGGTTTCTGCGCTGGTGCGCGGTCATATTGTAACAGGGAGGGGTCATCTCTAAACTGTTCCCACAAAGCTGGGAGCATGAAATTGTCCAAAATGCCTTGTTATGCTGAGGCATTAAGAGATCCTTTCATTGAAACTAAGGGGCCGAGCCTAGCTCCTGTAAAACAACCCCACACCATAATCACCCCTCCACCCCCTCACCCCTTTAAAAAGCAGTCAGACAAATACTGTTCTCCTGGCAACAACCAAACCCAGAGTTGCTAGATAGAGAAGGATGATTTGTCACTCCAGAGAACATGTCTCCACTGCTCTAGAGTCCAGTGGCAGTGTGCTTTAAACCACTGCATCTGATGCTTTGCATTGCTCTGGGTGATCTAAGACTTGGATGCAGCTGCTCGGGCATGGAAACCCATTCCATGAAGCTCTCTACACACTGTTGTTGAGCTAATCTGAAGGCCACATGAAGTTTGGAGGTCTGTAGCGACTGACTCTGCAGAAAGCTGCTGACCTCTGTGCCTC